>MBFL02000076.1:0-113229 GCA_001696595.2 Aspergillus hancockii
GGGCTGCAGTTGCTTGGGGAGGGCTCAGGGGGCGTGACAGGCTCTGGAGATGGGTCGGTGGTTGCACTGCATTCAGTACCCGAATTTGCCATATAACGCAGGTATTGGAGGTCCTCCGTGTCTTCATCGGGCTCCTCTGCGTTCTCTTCGGCTTGTTTAATTAGTCCTAGGCGGTCCAGAATTGCGTGTGTCAAAGGGTAGCCATCAGAAGACTCGGTAAGGGGCTCTCCTGGAAACCCATCTTTATTCAGGCAGAGCTTATAGAGCCTCTGTAGCGCCTTCACGACAAGTGAATGATGCGATTCAAGCATTTCAACGAACCTGTTCGGTTGTCGAGAGCTAGATTAGCCTCTTTCCCAGCACGCTATCAAAGGAGAAGGGCATGGACAGGGTAAAGGTATCCTTACCCTCGCGAATAGACCTTCGTTTGGGTAGCTTTCCTCTCCCGAAAGAGACACGGATGGTTATATGCGGAGCAGCGGTTACAGGGCTGTTTCCCGTCACACTAAGATGAATGAGCATGACTGGCCACCAAATGTTAAAAAGAATGCAAGACAACGGTCGAGGAGATCCCACTGCTTCACCAACCTTGGTCTTCTTGACTCGGCAGCGATCACAGGCCTTGAGCACATGCTTGCGCTTGACTCGAAAGACGCGCTGGTCGTGCTTGTCTTCTCCCAGCGATGCGCGAGCTTCCAGCTGCGACAAAGACGACATTGTCGCAAGATCGTACATGGCATCCGGAAAGCCTGGAATGTGCGACTTTGGTCGTAACTTCGGTTGGCGAGACATTTTCTTCAAAGTTCACAAGCGTGCGACAAGAGTAGTAGCAGAGGAAAGGAGAGGCAATTGAGCGGTTTTCTTTGCGGTCACCAGGTAGAAGAGGGATAGAAAAAGCTTGGGAAGAAGAATAGAAGACCGTGACTAATCGGCGGCAGGCTGTCAGAAAGGAGGGGGAGGGGTAACTGTTAAGATTTCTTATGAGAAGTGAAGCAAGCAGGTGGGGTGCAAGATATTGGTAGGGAAAAGGACAGAGGCTGAGAGCTCTTTTCTGACCACATGTCGATATCACGTTGAGAAAAAAAAATAAAAGAGAAAATAAAAGAGGGAAAGAAAGAAGGGGTAAAAAAAGGAAAAATTGAATAATCGGAATACAATCAAATAAAATCAAACAGGAGGAAAAAAAAGCATAACAGTCTCGCAAACGCCCCGCATGAATGCATAGTCTCTCTCCCTTCCCCACCTCAATGTACACCGTATACAGATTGACGGTGACGTGGATTGTGGTCTGTCAAGATATCAACTGGTCCAGTCGATCCCTCAGTCCTTTGTGGCTGTGGCAGCCTGGTAGATAGTACGCCGGGGTCCCCGCGGTCAGAACAGAGAGCTTGGCCTGGCACTCATCAATACAGGTGACCATTTCGCTGGCCATGACATCCCAGCGGTCAGGCTTGACGGTCCGAGCCGTCATCTCGTAATAACAACGGCTATCCCATTGCTCATTAGATCGGCCCTAGCCGGGAACAACCCTTGTCCCCTTGGGCAGCGAAATCACAGAGTAAGCATCAGAGATCACATCGCCTAGCGTGCGGTCCTGGTAGCGGTCATTTCTCTCCCCCTAAACCTACGCTATATCTGCCACATCAGGAAGATATAGCAGGCGGCGATATTTCCTTTCTATCTTCTTTTCCCTCCCCGTTTCGCCCATTCTTGCATCATCGACGAGAAGAAGAATCCTAGGTTAAGGAGCATATGCTGCAATATCGCAAGTCAAATCGGTGAACATCAGCTTATGGTCTTTTGGGCGCCTATCGGTTGATCTGACAGCTGTCATTGGCGCATTGACCCTCCATCACACTTTGACTATCATATGCAGTGGACAGGCGCGTGCCTCATCCTGGTTCATTGTTATGCCAAGATGATGGTCTATTGCTGATCCAATAAGGGGTGCGTTCATTTTCCCTTGTTTTCTTTTGCTTTTACTCGTTCTCAAATCGTACGGTACTGTACACTTCATCATCCCTGAGCTGCGCGAATGCTCAAAACTTTTTGAATGGTCACCGCGGCAATGTCGGGTCGAGGTTAATTTGTATCGTACAACAACTATACACCGAGTGTCATCTTTTTCTGAAACTTCCGACGCGGCGGTGAGGTATGTCTGGAAAATAAGCAGAGGCGTATCCAATCATCCATCCGCTCCGTGTATGCCACGATGATTTTCCGACTGTACAAAAAAATTCGGGTTAAAATTGGCGCAGAGTTGACTCCATCACCTGACAGCCAGATGTGTAAAACGACGAATATTCTATAGTAAAGAGGAAGCAGTCCGGGATGCTCGTCGCCGAGAAAGAACCAATCATAGAAGGCGCAGGCAGACATCTCCCAATCATATCAGAGCGAGCAGAATGGTTGTACAGTTATTATTGTTTATGCACGGCCTAGTAGATACATCGACGTACTTGTTGTGGGTGAAATCGTCGAATCCTCGGCTGCCGAAAAAAAAGCAATACATGGCATGGGTATGCCCTTGTCATTTTTCTCCCTTGTGGATCTGCATGAATTATTCGCGAACAGTAGAAGGGAAAATTAATGACCACAGAGGAGGGGGTGGGAAAAAAGAAAAAGAAAAGAAAAGGAGGAACTGGCAGTAGCCTTGTCACTTCACAAGACAATTGCAGTGCAGGGTAGGGATCCGTACCCTTCGATCCCCTCCTTAGCATGAAGGCTATGAGCCAGGACAGGTACATGACTGCCCCTCCTTCTTGAACTTGCTTAGCGGCTGAGGTTGAACCTCCTCCGACTGCAAGGAAAGCCCAAGCTGCAGGAAAGGTCCGTCCACTCGCATCAAGTCTGAGCGGAGGAGGGGTTGGAGAGATTGTCATCACCGCCATAGCGGGCTCTGGAATATCCGAAGATACATCCTAAAGAAATGGAATCGACAAAAAAAATTGTGTCAAGTCACTAGGTCCTGTTCCTCTTCAGGAACCAATCGGCGATGTGGCGCTGTTCGATGGCCAGTATAGTCATGAATTGTCAGTGCCTCGTATTCGTTTGCTTTAGTTGTCTCTGTCTGAGACAAAGTGTTTACGCCACTTGATTCTCTCGTTATGGATAGCTGTGTTAGTATATTGATCAAAATAAGGATACTAACGCATGAGGGCAGAAGGGAGGAGTGTGTTGTGTGTTGGGTATTGGGTATTGGGTGTGGGAGTTATGGATTGGAACTAAAGATGTGGTCGGGAAGGAACAAGAAGAGGGCCAATGAACGTGAGGCTACCAACGTAGTGCCCCGCGATTGAAGGGACAACGCCAACAAGAGTTATAGATCCATAATACTCTCCTCCTCTGCCAACAGTGTGCTTGTTATACACCCTATTCTAACCCCTCTGGTCTATAGTATTACTACCTTCAAATAAAACCAGCACCGAAAAAGATTCAGTCATGCTCAGTGAGGCCCCCCATCCCTCTCACTTCCGCAAAAGTAGCATCCTGGCATCGCTTGCATCTCAGAACTGAGCCTGACGTAATTTCATTACACAGAATCCCATATGTCGGTTCACTGTGCAGCCGGAAGGGGAGAAAGAAAAGAGGCTATGGTTTGAATCCCAATCCTGGTCAGAGATCTTTGCCAAAAGAGGATATCGCGGCAATAATAGAGCTTAGAGTGACTCAACTCAACAATGCTAATGTATCTAGTAGCATTGATGCTTAGTGACAATCAATAGATCACATACCAAGTCTCTGCACACTCTGAATGGCTAAAGGAACAGTCAGATGAAGCATCTGCACATCCCTGCATATACAGGGCTCTAAGCGGTATGTATGTGTTGAAAATCCTCGCAGACAAATAAGGTGTCATGTCAGGCAAAATTCTAATGCATGACAGTCCGTTTTCGATACTAGGTTCGTATCAGATCGCCGGGAGCTTCTCAGCCCTGGAAATCTTTTGAAAACGAGAGACAATCCATCAGGATCCTATCTTCCTTGCCGACCATGTCTGACCAAACATCCAACGATTAATTCCTCCTGGTATAGACATATCGCGCCCAATATAACAAGGAAGGACGTCCGCGTGACATCAAAATATCTGACACGGAGAACAACTATCCCGAGGCCAGATATGACCGGATGAAATAGCGAAGATCGGAGGGTTCCAAGTCAATTCACCTTCAGGTGAAAACTCCGATCCAGCAAACAATTCGCGGCTAACGAGAAATCAAAGACCGAACGGGGAAATGCAAAAAGAAAAAAGGTAAGCGGAGATAATAAATACGAATCATTCGAATGATTGGCAGGCATGCGCCGAGTCATGTCGCCCAGTTACCGCCCGAAGAATTTTTTTAAGGGAGAAAAGGAAATAAAAGGGGTGAAAAAAGTATCTACAATATTACTCATGTTTGCTACTTTGAAACCGTCCATTCATGTTTTACCCGTCATGAGCGCTCATCTGGGAGGATAGTGCTGGCTTCGCCAGCCGCTAGAAGATCGAAACTCTCCTCGCTGGTTGCTGTCGTTGGGCTGATTCCTTCTGACGAACCATCATGTTTTTTCTCTGGAGCCAACACGGAATTAATCCGGCTCCCTGGATCCCTCAGCCGCGCCTTTTCTCCGATCCACTCCATGCCGTCACCAGCCCCGCGGACATCTGCTCTCCGACGGGTCTTTTCGCGCTCCAAAAGTGGGAGATAAGTTGACTCAGTGGAGATCATTTCAGTATCGCCACCAGTTAAGGCAAGGTTACGACGATGCCATTCACCAAGGAACATACCGTCGGGGTCGACTTCTTGACGCACCTTTGACCATTCATCCATGTCCTTCCCATACAGCGCTTGCAGCTCATGGCCTGTGACTTTGAAGTTTTTGGCCCAGTGTGGCTTCGCACCCATCTCGCGCATTAGCCACTCAAACGCTTCGTAATACCTGTCTATGCAAGGGGGATCCCGGAGGTATGGCCGATATAGAGTTGCATTAAGATACAATGTAGGACCGTCCTGGCAGCTAGGGTCAAGGAACGGGCGAGGATTTCTGTTACGCGTCGAGTCCGCGACTCTGACCTCGATGGGACAATGAACCCACAAGCCTTCAACTGGGAAAGGAATAAGCGCCGTTTCGGAGTCGCCATTCAACCAAGCCGACAGGCGAATGATGGCCTCTGGGCCTTTCTCCAAGGGCAATGCCCACTCATTGACAAATTGCGAGTAAAGACAATTCATCAGGAGGCCGGCACGAGCCGGTTGGACCGCCTCTGTAACCTTTGATTCCGCGCGGAAACCATATTGAAGGCCAAAGACGAACCATTCAACCCAAGGAAGGATCCGGGGGAAATAATTGGCAAGCGCCAACAGATTGTGATAGATATGATATCCGATCATCTCTCCATAGAACGTCGCTGGGGGTGCGCGAAGCGGCAGATCCGTTTTATCCGCATGCCAGACAATGGCAGATTGCTCATATGGCATCCACCAAACGCGAACGAACTCGTGCGAAGTCCACAGGTCGGTAGACCACTCAGCCAAGACGCTCGATAACGACCGTCGAGCTTGTCGCCATGCAACTTTGAACGAAGTCTCTGCCTTGAAAGTAACCTCGACAATTATACCCAATGCCCCAAGAGAGATGAGAGCTGCGCGGAAAAGGGACGGATTGTTGGTTGCGCTGCAACGGACCAATTGCCCATTAGCTAACACCAGTTTAAGTGATGAAATACACTCCGAGATTAATCCATGCTTCAAAGAGCTTCCGTGTGTGCCCGTCGAGATAACCCCGGCAAGAGATTGCTCATCAATGCTCCCCAGATTAGACAGAGTTAGCCCATGACTTTCCAAATATTTGCCCAAATCCCTTAACCGAATGCCCGCCTCCACTGTCACATCACCGGTTTCATGCGAGATATTCAGCACACGGTTGAAATTATCCAGATTCACCAGCCAGGATGACGTACATGTCAAGTCGGAAGGCGAATGCCCACTACCGACCGTGACTAGGCGGCGGCGACATCGACGAGCTAGAGTCACTAGTTTTTGAATCTCCTCGATCGATTGCGGTTGGACGTATAACTCTGGCCTCGAGAAAAAAGTCTTCGCCCATGTATGATGAATATGCTCGGTTGATGCGCGGAAAGGCACTGCGGGGTCCAGCCGGGAAAGCTCGCGATGTATCGCGGGGTCTAGTGTTTCCATACTGGAATGTGAATTATGACTTGGGAGTGTCATCTAAACGGGGGTATGAGTCGTGTGGATCAGTCAAGGCATAACATTGTCGGTGCAAGCCCTAAAAAAGTTTGAGAGTGTGAATAAGCTCCCACAAGGGATGTTCTTTGTTTGTATCAAAGGCAAGAAAAAAAGATAAAAAAAATAAAAATAAAAATAACGGGCATGGGATTTAATGATCCCAGTGACACGGTCTATGACGAATCGGTAGTGGGTCGGCTGGAGTCGGGCCGGGAAATTACACCCTCAGGCCATCCAGTATGGTAGGTAGGCTTCCTAGGAGTAATAGAACACTAAGACTAGGAATAGGGGGTTCTAATTAGCATGATAGTGCTTTGTTCAATTGAATATAGTTTATCTATTAGGTGAAAAATCTATACTCAGCTATAATACTAATTTTTATGGAATTGGCCTCATATAGAATTACACCAAAGCAGCGGAACGTGTGTCAACACTATTGAGAGTTGAAACACACCTTCCTTAAAGACAAGCGTAAATTCAAAGTACATGTAAAGCAATGTACAAAGAAACATGAGGGTCCGGCGGTGCCTGTGCCCCAATGCCCCGTATAAAGTAAGTTAAAAAAGGAATATGAAATGAGGTCTGTTAAGACTCTCGCAACTACACAATTATAAAGATAAGCAATACTCTGGATTTCTCCTTACATCTTCTCAATCCCGAAATGCACCACCGAATACAGAGTAGAGTACATTCAGCGAAGATGCATGGCCCCGAAATGAAGAAGGTCCTTCTCCTTCTCTTCGCCAGCGCCCAGAAGTTCCTGCAGCGGGGTCTCCAAATAGCAGATTCGACCTTGGGGGTTGGTCTATTAGAAGGGGCGGCGATATCCCGAGTAATCATAACTACAAGGGACCGGGTATTATCCATTCACTACTCCCACACTCTCCATACAAGTACCAGCTCAACTAATTCTTCCCAATGTAGCACCCAATATGCCCATTTCAGAATCTAATGGAGTTCAACTAAAGGTTCAAGTTCCAGCAACAACAATCGACTAGGTATCGATCTATCCTCTACATTTACCATATCTCCTACATTTTAGGAGCCCAATTAACTCTTACTAATGCAGAGCCGTTCCCAGGTTATGATCCTACCGGAGCTTCACCAAAATCTTCGACTTCTAACTCTATGGCAAATCCAGCTCCTAAGAGCAACAGGGCATCAGGTACATACCCATCCACCCACTTCTCCTACCAAAAATACCATTCCCTCACCACCTCAGCTAAACCTTCCTACTACAGGATCATCTACGTCAACCAAAGGAGCTCCCGGATCTGGCTCCAGACAGTCTGGTGGATCTTCCTCCAACATGCCAGCCGGAGGTGACCCCTATGACGACGTGGATATCGATGAAAGCGAGTCCGTGGCAGGGACCCCAACCACCCAGACCTCTCGTGGCAATACCCAGGGCCAGAACTACCAGAGCTACGGCCAGGGTGGCGGTTCTATGGGTGGTCAAGGTGGTCAAGCTGGTGTTCACGGTGGTGCTCAAGGGGGTCAAGGTGGTGCTCAAGGTGGCGCCCACTAGAGGGTTGTTATTGCTCCTTGTGAGATTCTGGACTATTCCGGCTTGGAACATTTGATGTAGTAAAAGTACGAGCCCATAGGACATAGGCTATTCTGTTCAAGCCCTACCGGTGGCCTTTTTTGGGGATTTTTTCTCTTCTCTTCTGATATTTTCAGTTGTATGGCTTGTGCTGCGACGCGGTAACATTGTTGTTCTCAGCTTCCTAATTGAGGTGTGGTGGTTTTCGTTGAATATAGATTGTTTTTGGACTGTCTGGTCGATTGCTTCGAAAACATTAGATGTAAGAAATTGCGCATGGGAAATCCACGGCTAGACTGTAAAAGTGAACCAAAGGGGTTTAATAAGATACTACAACTCTTCCCTATATGTAGCTAGTGCCAGCACTGTATTGTCAAATGATCGTATGTGTACTATGCAGGGATGAAAGTCAATCTTCTGCTATTGTCTTGGAAAAAGCTGCATTCAATCTCGTCCATGCGAGAAAGCGAGCAGAACAACACTGTTTATCACCAGAACAATAGATGCATTCTTACCCAAAGCCCAGGCGGTTGCGGCTGTGTGCCAGTCATCTAGATACGTAACCGAAGCCATAAAATATCATACATCAGAAGAGAAACAGATATGCAGATAAACATCACCACTATGTACCAGATGTGGCTCCCAAACTCCACTGAACAACATACAGACAATTGCCCGGATTCGCCCCGCCCCCAGGCTCCTTGAATTATGCTCCTTAAGCCCACGCTTCCATTCTATCCTCTGGCCGGTTGACAACAGTCTCTGTACAGATACCAGTATATGCACAATCCAGATGAAAGTGTTTATAGACAGATAAAGGCAACGACATTGGAGAAAAGAAAGATAAGAAAGGAGAAGAGAAGAGAAGAGAAGAACGAAATAGACCGAGGTGAAAAGATAAATTAGGAGCGAACCGCTTCGATCGCTGCGTTTAAGGGAAAGACTTGTGGTGGTACTGGCGAGAAAGGCTGCTCCCACTTGCGGAATGCTTCGCGACAGGAATCTGGCACACCCCCGAGAGAGAAAAAGCTGTTGGGAATGAATGGCCGGTCTTGGAGTGAAGCAGCTAGAATGCCATACTCATGTGCGAAAAATACGGCTGAAACGAACTCGGCCGGCCGATTGGAAGCTTGTTCGCCAACGATTCTAAAATCTCTGGTTAGCAAATGGTGTTTTACCTAGACAGTTTATGTCGGCTATGCTTACACATAAATTTCAAAGAACGTGTCAAGGATATAAATGCCGTTGGCCTTTACGTCTTTCTGACAGAATGGCTCGATCTCTTGGACGGTGTCGTTTGGCCGGATTACTGGCGATGAAGCACCTGGTCGTCGTAGCCAAAATCCTGCTGACCGCTGACCGAGTTCATGATCGATACGAAGGAGTCTTGGGCGGTAATATTCGTGGTTGGGTTTTCGCCGCCAATAATCCGGGTGCATGTAATCCCCAGCTTCTCCGTGGTGTGGGAAACACTCAAAAAAGCTCTCCAGTTCTTCTCCTTCAGCAACTTCTTCGAACTCCCCGGTCAATCCAAGGTCCATGCCAATCAGTCGAGCAGCCCCGACCTCTTCAGCCGCGCTTCCTTTGCCTTTCCATAGATATACCTTGCCAAACATGGCGGAGATCACGAACGGATAGCCAGAGCAGAGGCTCTGGCGGGAGAAGTTCACCTCATCAAAGACCATCTGGCCTAGATGTTTTCTTCCGCATAGCATGAAAAAGGCAGAGGAGCTGGAACGAGAACTGAGACCTCTACGCGTTATGAGGATGCCCCCGAGGGCTTGAATGAAGCGTGCTGTTTCTTTTCCCTGCTTGATGATCTCCAACTTGCATCCATTGTCTTTGGCCACCCTCTTCGAAAAGGACTGCGCATCATCTATTGCTGCGTCGGGCACATCATCACCACACCAAAGATGAGTCTCTGACCGTGCGCCGCCGTCAGCTTCGAATGTATGCACGCAGAGGTACATGCTGCCTTCATAAAGAATATACTCCTGGTTGACTGGAAGATCTTGTCTCTTGCCATCGCCTGTAATCTCCCACATTTGCATCCTTAGTGTTCTGATTTTCTGATTGTCGTTCTTGCTCGTCAACATCAACTGAGCGTCAATGTCAACGCGATCACTCGAGTTGGGAAACGTCTTGAAGAAACTGGAAATAGCCTCATGCGACTCATCGGCTTGAGGTACCAACGATGCCGAGGACCTCGGTGATGAGAATTGGTCAACGGAAGGACTGTACTTAGGAGGAACAGGAGGGGACGGTAAAGACTTGTTCCGGGGAGTTGACGGTGATAAACTGGGGGCTGACTTTTGATAAGAGGTTGGGGAAGGATAGGTTTGGTTTTGTTTGAAGCTGGACCTAAGAGGAGATGGAGATGGAGACGAGAAATGAACTGGCGAGCCTCGCGATTGCCGGAAATCAGGTGTGGGCGTGGATGGGCTCGCTTTCGGCGGGGGCGCCGGTTTGAAAGACTCTCGCCGGTGTTCCGTGTCTTCATGTGCTCTTTCAAATTTCTGTGAGAGCTTTTCAAATTTGGTGGCCGGCTTAGACTGAACCGTCCCAAATTCTTTGGAGTCTCTCTCAGCTATACGCGAAATACTCCTTTTGAACTCGGTTGGCTTGCTTGTGGTTGATGGACCAGGTTGGGTCAAGCCAGCTTCCGAAGGGACAGGAACGGGAATATCAATGTCAGGCAGCGGCCAGCCGCTGGAGTTACCTGCGGGACTCTGCGTAGATGACAAGCTTGCTTCTTCTGGCTCCTTGGAACTGAATGAAGGTGGAATTTCTTGAGAGTCAGTGTACTCTTTTGGCACAGGGTCCATTTTGGAGGTCTCTGGCTCCTTGAAACTAGACGAAGGTAGAATCGCTACAGAGCCAGTCTCTTCCTTTAGAGCAGGACTTATTATGGAGACTTTTGGTGCCTTGACATCTGAAGACAGTGGAACACCCTGGGAACCAGACTTATCGCTCAGTATAGGGTCCATGGATTCAGGTCCTTTAATATAAGGAATAGGTGAAATTCGCGGGAAATCGGTGTCCTCCTTCAAAGCGGAGTTCATGGTCTCTGATTCCCTTGTATCAGAGTACACTGATATTCTAGAAGAAATGGACTCTCTTTTTGAGGTAGGGCTCATGGAATTTGCTTCCTCAATATCAGAGGACAGTACGCGTTCCCGAGAAACAGTCTCCTGGTTCGGTACAGAATCTGTTTTGAGGGATATCTTTTCCTTGATCTCAGAGAATCGCAAAGGTTGCTGAATAACAGGGTCTTCCTTTGGCGTGGAGTCTGTGACGGAGGTGTCCTTTTCCTCGATATCTGGGGATGAAACCTCCCGAGAAGCGGGCTTTTTCTTTGGGATATGGTTCTCTATATGAACTTCCTTTAATAAATCAACATCAGAGGGTTGTGGCGTCTCTTCCTGAAAGCTATGCTCTTTCTCCAATGCCAAGTCCGTTATGGCGGCTTCTGTTTCGTCGATATCACACGACATTGAATCCACCCGAGCAGCGATATCCTCCTCTGGAATAGGATCTTTTATGTCGGCTTCTTTTTCCACACTTTCAGAAGATGGTGAAGCTCCTAAAAAACTAGACTTTTCCTTTGTTACGAAGTCCATGACTTCAGGTTCCTTGGTGTTCGGAGAGGGGAGGATCTGACGAGGTTCAGTCACTTCCTTTGATGCGGGATCCAAGGCTTCTAAAACGGCAGGGTTTGGGAGACGTCTCTTCGGGCCTCGGGCGCGCTGCTTCGTCATATGCGTGAGCGGTGCAGTGGGAGTTGGCGATGGCGACTCGGTAACATTCATAGGTGGTGTGTTGTTCGACCCGTTCACTGCCGCGGGAGGACCGCGAGACAAGAGACCCGCTAAGGCAGGATTTATTCGGCCTGCGAGTTTACCTTTAGTAGCGTGACCTTCAGCTGGAGCAGGCGCACTTGTGTCCTGCACGACATTCCCCGATGGCAAAGCACGCACCGGTTGGATGGCCCCTTCAATCGGCTTCTTTTGCTCCTCTTCAGCTACGGCCTTCTCCAGTTGATCCTCCAATTGTTTTTCCTCACTTTTATCATTTTGTCCTTTGGCAGATAGTTCAATCTCAGGAACTTGTCTCTGGGTATCAGATACACCGGCGTTGTGTTGCTCTATCTCAAAATGTGGACTAGGAGAACGATCGAAACGTTCATGCTCTGGAGAAAACTGGGGTGAGAGCTGCGGCGTCCCGGGTTCCCTGGGAGATAACGGAGCCGGCGCATCAAATGGGTTATTCCTGGAACTAATGGACTTGGACAAGTTCTTCCGTTTTGCGATGGCTTCAGGAACCGCTGTAGTAGGAGCATCGTCATCTCCAACAGTATTGCGTCGTAGCGAGCCTCCGCCTGCTTTGATTGCCTCTCGCTGTTTCAGAATACTTTCTTTCAATTCGTCAACCTTATCAGATTTTTTCGGACCGCCTGTAGCATTGAGAGCTGCCTTCCCTCTTAGAATGTTCTCTTTGAGTTTGTCCGGTGGGGCGTAAGTCGACCATTCTGCTTTCTTCAGCTTTCCAAATACATTCTTGAACTCTGGCTCTTCCTTGGGGCCTTGGTCCTTGACAATTTCTCGCTTTCGAAGATTGGCTCGGAAATCTATCACAGGGGACTGAACTTTCGGTCTGTGCAACAGGGGATCCCGAGTAGGCGAGACCCTAGTAGGCGAAAGAGGCGAATCAAAACTCGAATTTGAGGTTGGAGTCAATAAAGTCGGGGCACGCTTCCGTCTAGCGGCGGTCTGCTCTGTGATTTCTGGTCCTGTCTCTGTTGCTATCTCTGGTGCTTTCTCTGTTGCCTTCTCCGTCGCCTTCTCCGTTGCTGTTTCTACTGCCTTAGGAAGGTCTTCGGCGCCCTTTTCCGTAGGCGCTGCACTGTGGTCCTCAGTACTAGGTATGGTGGTCTCCGTCATACTCTCTTTGGCTCTGCTGGTCGTATCCGGGGTACCAAACAAATCCGGCATTCTAGAAACACTCGGTGTCTTAGTGTGGCTGCCAAGAGCGGCAGTCCTCATCAAACCCACAGGAGTAACCTCCTTAAAAGTATTCGACCGGCCCATGTCAATGCTACCCCTGGATTGCCGTTCTCTACTCCATGTTGTTGATTGCGAGGGTTGCTTCTTGTGCCTCGGTGAATCGGGGCGATTCAGGGCGCTCTCCAACCAGGTCGATTTAGTCGGGCTCCATCGCTTAGGATCCATCGTCCTTGAAACTACAGGGCTAGTTTGAGGTAGCGAATTCCCGTCGACGCTCTCCAGCGCACTAGCAGATCTTGTATGAAGGGCAAGCTGTGGCCTCGCGGAGCTTCCATCGGGTCGCGCGCTGTCATTACCGCCAGAAACTGGTGGGGTAGCTGGGCGTTCATTGTCTTTGACGATTGTTGCCTCACTATGGCTGGAGCCAGGTCGATTGGCCGATAGAGTCGAGCTATCACGGGTAAACCTAGGTGAAGACAAAAGTTCATTGTTGCTTGGCGCAGCGAAACTATTGCGATTGCCAGCCGCGACCAATGAATGGCCCCGGGTCAGTCCGGATGGGAGTTGAGCACTCCAACGCTTGGAAACACTGTCAGATCGCTTCATCATGGCACTCTGCACGAAACCTCCAAGGCCTTTGGTCGGTGAGGTCGAACGCTCTGGAGAGGGACGTCTAGGAGACAAGGGCGCCGTGTTTTGATCCTCTGGACTTGCCTCGGTTACCCGGGGCTCTAATTTCTGTGCACTAGATAAAGGCATCGGAGACCCAAGTCCCGTGGCTGTCGAGACGGATGATACACTCGAATATCGGTGGCCAAGACTGCTTTCCGCGAATGTCGAGCTTGCCCTTGATGGTGAACGTGACCGTATCTCTCCAACATCGGGTTGAATAGAATCCTTCTCCAGTTCACGTGTAGTTTCCTGTTCTGGTTCCGACTCGTTGGTATCCTTGTCCTGGGAGGGTTCTTGCAGTTTTTTTTCGCCTATCTTTGACATTGGTGAGGTGGCACCTTGTTCTGCTTGGTTTGGTGAAGGGGTTTCCTTAGTGGAAGGCGGATGCATAGCGGGGCTACCAGACAATCCACGATCGTCATTCGATGCGCTCGACATGGCTCTCAGTCTGTTTTCACGAACGGGAGAAGTAGAGAAGAAAGGTCTATTAAGTTCCCGCGATGACGGTCGTTGCTGCCAGGACAATGTTCCGGCTCGGCTTCGTAGTGAAACTGAAGGAGCCTTCGGTGATGATTCTGAATCGTTTACCTCCACCCTAGACCCTCTTCGACTACTATTCGTCGTTACGTATTCGTCGTCTCGGATCGCTCCAGATTTGTTGCTAAGATCACGATCTGGTGTTCGAGGAGTTGGTTCAAGATGCTCGGGGGGGTCGATGCCTCGCAGACTGAACGACGATGTGAACGACGATATGCTCAATCGAGCGCTGTCTAACAGTATCGGTGAGTCTTTTGTGGGTGATATCGACCGTGCCCGTTCTATTGGTTTCGCAAGGACAACATCAGCTTCTGATACTAGATCTCTTGAGAGGGCCCTGTCATCCCTAAGTCATGACTCAGGGACGACTGGAAGAACAAATAGCAAGGGACTCCAATTATACCAGCTCTTCGAGCCTGCCTCTCTTTCCGGCCCTGCAGGATCTCCTCCTCCAACTTTTTGGTGCGTTCCTCGTCTTCTTTGTCGCGCTTCTCTCCGAGCTCCCGAATGCGAAGCAGGAAGTCATTGACTTCCTCTGAGCCCTCGGCGTCGGCTGTGAAAGACATGGTCACCTTGGCGGATGATATGTCACAAGTCGAATGAGGACCAAGGGACGAATCGAAAAAAAATAAAAAGAACGCCTCCCAAACAAAACAAAACGGTAAAGCAGAACTGTGGGGTTTGGCGAGAGGCGCACCAACGGAGGGGTGTGGATGTTTCGTAAGGGAGATTGTCAATAATTGTTAGGCGTACAATTTAACCAACCAGTCAGGTGGGTTAATAATAATTAAATAAACCAGGGGAAGAAGAAAAAATAATAATAATAATAATAATAAGAGTCACTCGGCGGACAGATTCCCACGGTACGACAGAAGGCTAAAAGTGGGATATTAATGTCAAACCTCGCTTCCCTCGTCGTCCTTTTTTGGGTTTTTTTGGGGATCAATATTCTTTTCCTGTCCGTCAAATTCCTCGACCTCACCGACGGTGGTGGTCAAGACATTAGGCGGATGGGTGTCCTTCAAGCTGCCCGATGGCAATAAGGTCAGTAACGGGCGTGTACAGTACCAGCTGAGGTCGTTAGGTAGTTACCTGAGGGAGTTTAGTGGTAAGGTAATACCCATTTTGAACACCTAATCAGCGGACAGCGTTCAACTGGAAATCGTCAGGACGTACATCACACGGCAGCCCCACTAGTACATCCTTGCTGAAAGGAGAAGACTTGACCGCAAGGCATTCCACTAGACCTGCCCTGAGTCAAGACTACTGTCAAAGCCCTGTACAGAGTACGCGGACCTAATCTGCAATATCTAGGGAGCTCATTTTGTACAGTATGTACTACTCACTATACTCTGCTAGTGCAAAGAAACCCTTTTGTAACCTCTTCCGTTCCATACCACATCGAACCATGCTTAAAAGTAGTGTCATCATAAAATAAGTACAAAGCAAGTAGATAATACATATGTAGTTGTTCATGTCCAGTGAACGTTCCTTTTGTTTTGCTGTTCCTCAACGCGGTAGATTGTTTACGGCTGTTTCCTTTCCTTTCCTTACCCAACCAAACAAACCCTTCCGGACTTCGGCTCTTACGGCTGGTGGAGCAAAATTTAATCTTACTAAGGGATTGGTTCGCTGCCCCGCGATCGGAAAAAAACAATGAACAAGATAGATAAGTACTCCGTAGTCACCTAAAATATGGTCGCTAACTAAGCCAATTAATTAAGTTCACCCTACTTAAGATGTCTAGACTAGCCCTTGAATCTCCATTAGAAAAAATATAGGCAAACTTCGCATTAAACTATGACTAGTAGGTAGACTTATTGTCGATGAAACTTAGTGGTGAAACTTGGCAAAGATCCATGGATGAGTTTTGAGACACATGACGCTGGCATTCTCGCGACCCACGGACCCTGAATTGAAGGTGGAATGATGAGATGTCGCGCTCGATGACGAAAAGGTCCCAGTTTATTTATAAATTCATCGTACATCGTTAATCTTCCGGATTGCCAACTTCAACTCTCCAATTGCTTATCAGGTTGCAATACATCATTTCCTAACGACAATATGTACCTGGAAGTTGAAACAAGGATCCGTTGTATCCATTATCATTTGGCATAACAATCATAAACAGCTGTGTTTAGTAAAGAAATAGCCTATCTTTTGCATCTTGTACCACCCATTCTAGACCCTCATGAAGGTTCTTCCCTGTCATAGCACTGCAAGGTAATATCATCCACTTATGCGTCTTGATCGCATCCAGTTCAAGCCGCTGTGCATGAATTAGAATCGTTTGCGGGTCACAGAAATGATTGTTGATGAAAGAAGAGAGGGCGATGGAGGGGGGCGGGTGGGAAAAAAGAAAAAGAAAAAGAAAAAGAAAAAAATATCTCACTCTGTGGACTTCATCCTCAGTCATACATCCTTCGACGTCAGTTTTATTCAAAAATATTAGAAGGCTTGCCCCTGTAAGTCGCTGTATGGTTGGTCAGCTCTGGTGCTGGACAAACTTTTCAATGCGGGAATGAAACAGTTGAAAGCGTACCTCTTCAAGAAGAAGGCCAGCAAGTTCATCCCGACAATCATCGACTCTCAGACGATCTGTAGCGTCCACAACCCAGACTAGAGTGTCAGTCTTTTCAAAATAATTTTTCCAATATGACCGTAATGACTTTTGCCCTCCTACATCCCCTGTGTTATGAGTTAGTGAGTAGAGATCCGCAATACCATCACTGGCGATTCTTACATATGTTGAGTCTGTATCTACACGATAATTAGCCAGGCTTTCTTCAGTCATATTTAAGAGACAGTGCTAAATACCCCATAAACTCAATGGTTTTGATGATAAATCCCAGCGTTGGGCTGACAGTGGTGATATCCTCATTCATAATCCGTTTAACGATAGTGGTTTTCCCAGCATTATCAAGACCGCTGTGGCTGATTGTCAGATGCTATAATTGTATTTCGACCTTGTTAAACATACAGCATCAAGATCCTCATCTCCTTGTCCTTTAAACGAGCCTTTCTCAGAATCGATAGCATTTTGATACTGGTGTGTTTAATGTCTAGGTGGTCAAGTAAAGAGATGTGGTTGAGTTTGTGTAAAAGAGGGCGGGGATCACTTCTAAACCACTCGATATCCGGTGGAACCCTAATCCAACAACCCAAATTTTCATATATACCAGTATATGGCATTATTGACAAATATTACTTCTATATAAGTTGTCCATCGTGTATTCTATAAACTCGATATTTTTACTACTACTATTGTACAGTTTCAACACTAAGTACTGGGAGACTGCGTTGTCAAATATTTGTCTTATGTACAGGTCCATTCATTCAATATCATAGTTGTTGTCGAAACAAGCACCTGACGCTTGTTACAAGTGAATGGTCTACAGCTGACCGCAATTGTCCGCGTTGGCATTCAGTCTTCCATATTTTTCTTCCTGTTACATCAAAGGAATGGCCTTTCACGTCCCTGCTATTTTGTACTTCTGCTACCCCATTTTTACAGACAAGGCTTATTTAATGCAAAAAAAGTACATTATTCTCAGTCAGATTAATAGCAGAATTTTATTTTTGGTAAGTGCACTAATACATACCAATTGTGCTGAAAATAGATTATATAGTGTTAACAAGCGTCACAGATACTTCATATATTGATTGGTATCTTTATACTCACAATTATGGAGAAGAAGCGTGAGCAGACCGCTCACTCTTTGTCTGAATGTGAAACACTTTTGCAGAGTCCAGACTCCCAACAACCCCAAAGCCCCAACAGCCATGGGTCTCCTTCGCCAACTAAGCATGGAAGTGCACCTGAGAACAGCAGTAAAGCTGAGAAAGCACCGGCCCCTGTGAGTGTCCCAGGCAACAGAAAACCTGGTTCAAGCCATGCCTACCCACAACAGAAGGCTTCCCAGACTGATTCTTCGTCCACAAACTTGAACAACTTCACTGCAGCCTCAGACGTGAAGAAACGTGATTCACCACCCAACAAGCATCAACCCCTACAAAAAGACCGGAATAACGAGTGTATGATATCAACTCCTTGCAGTAGGGGTGGTCCAAGGTCCTTCAGGCCTTCACCTACCCCTTATCTTGCGCCTCACATTAGAAAGAGGCTATGTGTAGCACACGTCAGTCCTCCTCATTCCAATACTGGACAACGACAGGTCTCTTCCAATGATCCTTCTCCAACATCCACTGAACACAATCATAAACCGACACAATCTAAGCTGAGTCAGGAGATCAAACTCATGCCACCCAACACACCGAGCTCGAGCAAAACACCGCAAGAGACTACACTTGGTGAGATATCCTGGTCCCGTGGTAGGTAAGACAGGACAAGCTAACGTTTGGGAAGACAGCAAAGTAGCTACACTAATCACTATGACCACTAGTGACGACTCAGACTTGATTATGTTTCGGGGTGGAAACAAGGGAAGCACTGAAGCTAGATCCACTCTTCCGAGAACTCCAAAGAAGGATGCTCCCCAACGCATACCGGGCTCCTCGCAGACCAGGCATGCTGGTGGTAAGGCAGCCAACAGTGCCCACAAGGATATTCGTAAGGAAAGCAATAAATCGAATAAGGGAAATACCTCCACAGGCTATGATCCTTCTCCAGGAAAAAGTGCAGCTAGCTCCAAAGAGGAAGTTATAAAAGAGCTTAACCGCCTCCGAGCAGAGATTGTGCAACGGGCACATCTGAACCGCTTCAAGGACCTCGACTACCCTACAGCAAACCCAGAGATACTCGAGAGGTGCAGAAATGGTCCCGGCTGTGATCCGAACTCGGGCCTTTACCTGGCGATCACCAGATGCCGTCTTGCTCCGATGCAGTCGGCTGGCATCTCTAGAACCACAGTTGGAGTATCTGGTGATGACCGAGAGGCGCCTAAGTTCGGTCCTTCTCATCCTCAAGACCCTACGACTCAGTGGAAGGAATATGAGAACAGCCCTGTCATATTCCCACTCATTAGAGACGGAGAACTGATCCTGTTACCGGAACCGGCCGACGAACATAAACGTATTCAAGAAAGGTTCGCACGAGCTGGACTCCAAACTGGCACTGAAGACCAAGCTACAGGGTCCACGCAGGACCAGAAACATAGTTGGACTGATACTTTCTATGCCAATTGGGAGTATCGTCCGCAGGCCTGCTCCAGCTACGAGGCTTTCCGTGATTGGTTCCGCCGTTGGCTTGACACCACCATTCACATATGTTGCTATGCCGACATCTACCATCGCGCTTTCTTTGATGGTACCGCACACCCGGATGGTGTGCGAACCATGTATGTTCCAGATCTAGAGAGCTCGGCGACCTTTCTCAATATGGATGATGAAGAATCGCGACTCCATGGGCAGGAAACTGTCGAAGGTTACTGCTACAACTGGGAGCTACACGCGAGAGAGGACCACGATGCAGAACAGCTCCGACGGAAGATCCAACGCGACCATTACCTTGAAGGCTTGAAGAAGTATTCACCCCCTAGCACAAGTGTGCTTAAAGCAAACGTCTACCTCCGACCTGTTGAAGTTGGCGACGTCCGCGGACTTCTTGAAATCTTCAACTGGTATGCAGCAAACTCTTCCCTGAGCACTAATATTGAGACTCTCCAGGCGGGGGACATTCGCCAGATCATCGACGATTCCAACGAAGAGAAACTGCCCTTCATTGTTGCCGCGGAGCGCAGAATTGGGGCAACTGCGAATAGCGGTCGCGAAAAGATCTTTGGCTACGCCCTCGCAACTGACTACCTTGGGCAGAGAACCAGTGGCCGTTTCACAGCAGAGTTGGAGATATTTGTCAAGCCCGGACACTTGCGCAAGGGAATTGGAAAATGTCTCATAGATAAGCTTCTGGAAGTTTGTGACGCTACTTATATTCCGAAGCGCGGCTACTTCTTCGATTCCAACTTTGATGACCGTAGTGGCTACTGGGCAGGAGGTCGACGCAGACTGGGCCGCCTTATTTTCGCCATCAGCTACCCAACCGACAGAAACAGTATGGCTACCTACAGCTGGATGGAAGAGTGGCTCAAAAGGGATTACGGGTTTGAAGAGCAAGGTCGACTAAATGGTGCGAGAGTCAAGTTCAGCAAATTGTAAGTTTCTCACTTCGGACCACAAGGGTACTATCATATAGCACGTCCACTAATGACTACAAGCCTCAACGTGGTTTACCTTGTCCGAAACGTCGGCTATCACGGGGACGATAGATTCGAGTCCTAGCAAGCCAGAGGATCGTCGACCTGTGCATGATATTAATTGCTCATTAAGAAATTGGCAACTATGAGCAGTCTCTTCATAGAAAGGCGATCACTTCTTTGGGGCCTTGCGAATATTCTTCATTTGAGTTTTGGAATTGGTTGAGATGCCGGGATACAATATGCAAGATTTACATTTTATTGGCAGTTTTCACGTCGTTCTTTCGGTGCTGCTAATGGCAGAGAGACTATATTCATTAAATAAAAAGAATAGAAAAGTAGAGAGGGAAAGAAGAAGAATAAATATGAAATGGAGAGAAAATTATAAATTAGGAGGATGTCCAGCTCAAACCAATACAATAGGTTATCTCAAGAATCACTAATGCGTTTACAGTTTAGTTGGCATTCAGAATAGAAGTCACCAATCAAAATCTCCCCATCCCAGCCCGTAGGCCTTTCTGCCGAATTGAATTCTTTCACCGCCTCCGCAGTTTGTACTTTTTTTTTCTGTTTTCCCCGAAAAGACATGCAGCAGTGAGCGCAGCGTGAGGTTCCGGGAGGACATTGAGAGCTTTTAACCAAAGCCATCCCCCCCCTTTTTACTTCATTACATTCGTCTGAAAGTATAGCAACTACCTAGCCCACCTTTTTGCCGGATATACTCCTCATCCATCGAAAATGGCGCCCTCAAAAAAGCGCAGCGCTGCCAAAGACGATGATTTCGTACTTACACTCTCCGACGATGAAAAAGACGCTTTCGATAACATCGATGAGGACGGCGATGATTATATAGGCGAAGCAACGACGAAGTCAGCCACCAAAAAGCGCAAGAGAGACACGACAGAGACAACACAAGACGAGAACAAAAAGCAGAAGCAACAGAAGCAATTGAAAAATGGGAAACAACAGAGGAAGAAAGGTGAAGATGTTGCTTTTGAGTCTGAGGAAGAGCCAGAGGAGGAGGAGGATGTCGGGGAGGATGATGGTGCATTGGACTCTGATTTTGAGTTTGATGTCGGTGGTGCGGCTCAGAATGGAGTGACTGAAGGATTTGATGGTTGGGGCATAGACGATAAGAAGAGCGGTGCACAGGAAAATGGTGATAAGAAGGCGGTGGATATTGACGATATTATTGAGAGGAGACAAGCAAAGCAAGCGGCTCAGGCACAAAAGGATCAGAAGAAAAAGCAGGAGGTCGAGAGCGACGATGAGGGCAGTGAAGACGAGGATGATGCCTCGGACGGAGGCATGTCCGTGGATTTTCAGGATGATGAGTTGCTCGCTGAAGATGGGTTCGGCATGGGCGCTGACGGCGAGGATGAAAGCGGGCAGTCAGATGCTGAAGAAAAGTCGAACAGTGAAGATGAGGAGGATGACGATGACGATGCCGCCTCTGATAACGACTCTGTTGCAACCCCTGTTCAACATCCCGATGATGTTGCTTCGGGCTCAGATGCTGAAAGTGAGGTGGATGAAGAAGAACAGGCGAAGCGCAAGGCATTCTTCGCACCGGAGGAGCAGACTAGTGAACAATCTGCGGTTGAGCTGTCTAAGCGTTCATTCCAGGAATTTAACCTCTCTCGACCCATTCTACGTGGTTTGGCAGCCGTCAACTTCTCGAACCCGACTCCCATTCAGTGCAAGACAATCCCTGTGGCACTTCTCGGCAAGGATATAGTTGGTAGTGCGGTGACGGGTTCAGGAAAGACGGCTGCCTTCGTTGTTCCCGTCCTCGAGCGTCTGCTGTTCCGCCCTCGAAAGGTTCCTACTAGCCGTGTCGCAATCCTGATGCCCACTCGTGAGTTGGCTGTACAGTGCTACAATGTGGCAACTAAACTGGCTACTTATACCGATATCACGTTCTGTCAACTTATCGGTGGTTTCAGTCTCCGGGAACAAGAGAACATCTTGAAAAAACGGCCCGATGTAATCATTGCCACCCCTGGTCGTTTCATTGATCATATGCGTAACTCAGCGAGCTTCACCGTCGATACACTTGAGATTTTGATTCTGGACGAAGCCGATCGGATGCTGGAGGATGGTTTCGCAGATGAGTTGAATGAAGTCCTGACTACCATTCCGAAGTCACGGCAGACGATGCTTTTCTCGGCTACCATGACCGACTCAGTCGACAAGCTCATTCGGGTGGGACTCAACAGACCCGTTCGACTAATGGTCGACTCCAAGAAGAACACATCCATGAACCTGGTTCAAGAGTTTGTGCGTTTACGACCTGGAAGGGAGGATAAGCGCCTGGGATACCTCCTTCATCTGTGCAAAGAAATTTACACCGGACGAGTTATTGTGTTCTTCCGACAGAAGAAAGAAGCACATCGGGTACGGATTGTTTTTGGGCTCCTTGGATTGAAGGCTGCGGAGCTTCACGGTAGCATGAGCCAAGAACAGGTATGTTATGACTATCACACATTGACCGTATTACGCAAAAGACTTACACAGACTACAGCGTATTAAAAGTGTTGAGAATTTCCGGGAGGGCAAGGTCGCTTTCCTCCTTGCCACCGATCTGGCGGCGCGTGGTTTGGATATCAAGGGTGTGGAAACGGTCATCAACTACGAGGCTCCTCAGAGCCATGAGATCTACCTGCATCGAGTCGGTCGTACTGCCCGTGCCGGCCGCTCTGGTCGCGCATGTACGATCGCCGCTGAACCAGATCGCAAGGTGGTTAAGGCCGCCGTGAAAGCTGGCAAGGCCCAGGGAGCCAAGGTCGCAAGCCGCGTCGTCGACCAAGCCATTGCCGATGGATGGGCTAAGAAGGCCAAGGACCTTGAGGAGGAAATTGAAGAGGTTCTCGAAGAAGAGAAGGTAGAAAAACAGCTGGCCCAGGCGGAGATGCAAGTGAACAAGCACCAGAATATTATTAAGCATCAATCGGAAATCATGTCGCGGCCGAAGCGCACTTGGTTTTCAAGTGAACGCGAGAAAATTCTCGCGAAGAAAGCTGGGGCTGCTGAGCTCAATGGACATGTGTCGAAGAAGGACAAAGGGAAACTAAGCAACAAGGACAAGAAGCGTCTTGACGACTCCCGCCAGCGACTCGAAGGGAACAGTGGGTGGAAGAAGGGCAAGGTAGACCGCGAAAGTCAAAAACAGGGGAAACCCCAAAACGGTAGGAAGGATAAAAAGAAGGGCAAGAAATGAAAATGGATTGGGAGTTGACGAACTGTCATCTTGAACCATAGCACTGTGATAGGTCTGGCATGTTTCTTTGCCTGTATATAATGTATGCATTTATGTACCTTATGCCTTCGAACATTGCTTGGGATTAGGGTTACTCTAGTTCGTTAACTCGAGACCAAATCATAAGCTTAACCTTTCTTCAAGGGAACGGTGGTTCCAATGGATCACTTGTCATGCCATGGACCACGGTGTTTCTTGGGAGATCGACAATCACCCGGAAACCGTCGGCTTGCCGCGGATGAAAGTGGTCTGGGTTTGTAGCCTGAGGCAGAACAGGTCTCCGATCATCGGCCGACTGGGGACACTTGAAACGTGCTGGGCTCCAAAAGTTGGTTGTTGGAACTCCATTGGGAATGTGGATTGCACAAATAACAGAAAGCAGGCAATTATTCTTGCTAATGACGGGACGATGACTGATTGGGAGAAACCAATTGACCTAAGTATTTTGTCATCTACAGGGCGTAATTAAGTGTAACTAACTCAACTAACTAAAAGGACTGCCACTTTAACGTGTACAGGCTAGAAGAGGAAAAGGTTCCAGCTGGGTTAGTCACCCACTAGGAATTGCCCCATTTGTGGTCTGGTACCAAATCAAACGCCGCTTTTGCCATCCGCTGTCGGCGACAGAAAAAATGAAGCGGAGAGTCTCTGTCATTGATTGGGTTGACTCATTGCGCATCTTAAATACTTTCAATTGCTACACGGCCTCTTGTTCAAACTTTTCCAGCTTATCTTCTTTTTCTATACTTTCTCTCGTCCTACTTGACTGCTCGTGGGATTCTCTGTTCTCTCTCTCTTTCTCTGTCCCTCCTCTTCCTCTTCATTTCCCCCACTGCGGATCTCACCCGCTAACCCGCTACCATGCCGATGTAAGTCCACTGCCCCTCCTCCCCTCCATAGCTCCTCCGTTATCGTGGAGCTCCCCGCCAACAACAGGCTTTGTCGTGTTTCCCTCCCGACTACCTTCGACTCCATTCGCTGACATTGGGGACAAAGGCTCAAAGATCCCTCGAAAAAGTACAAGCGGTTTCAACCACTGCATCTCCCCGATCGCCAATGGCCCAACAAGGTCATCGAACAGGCGCCCCGGTGGCTGGCCACCGATCTCAGAGATGGCAACCAGAGTTTGCCCGATCCAATGGTAGGATAGCTTGCTAGATGCAATTTATATGTCATACTACTCTGAAATTGGTCATTCTAACGCTTTGGGAGTTTTACAGGATGGTGAACAAAAATTCCGTTTCTTCAAGATGCTCGTCGATATCGGTTACAAGGAGATCGAAGTCTCGTTTCCCTCCGCCTCGCAGACAGACTTCGACTTCACTCGGCGTCTGGTAGAAACTCCCGGCGTTGTTCCGGATGATGTCTGGCTCCAGGTCCTGTCTCCCTGTCGTGAGGACCTCATCCGCCGCACGGTGGACTCTCTGAAGGGCGCAAAGAAGGCTATCTTGCACATCTACCTAGCCACAAGTCCATGCTTCCGTCGCATTGTCTTCAACATGGACAAGCAGAAGAGTTTGGATATGGCTGTCCGCTGCACCAGATATGCACGCTCCATCACCAAGGATGATCCCTCAAACGCTGGTACCGAGTGGCACTTCGAATTCTCCCCCGAAACGTTCTCTGACACCGAGCCCGAATTTGCCGCACAGGTCTGCGAGGCCGTTAAGGAGGCATGGGAGCCTACGGCGAAAGACCCCATTATCTTCAACTTGCCTGCAACAGTAGAAATGTCTACCCCCAACGTTTTCGCCGATCAGATTGAGTTCTTCTGTCGCCATGTCACAGAGCGCGAGAAGTATGTCGTCTCCATCCACCCACACAACGACCGTGGCTGCGCCGTTGCAGCCGCTGAGCTGGCACAGATGGCCGGTGCGCAGCGTGTAGAAGGTACTCTGTTCGGAAACGGCGAGCGAACGGGTAACGTTGACCTGGTCACTCTGGCTCTCAACCTCTACACACAGGGTATCACCCCCAATGTCGACTTCTCCGATATCAACGCAGTCATCAAGGTCGTTGAGGAAAGCAATAAGATTCCCGTCAATGAGCGGTGGCCTTACGGTGGCCAGCTGGTTGTCTGCGCTTTCAGTGGCAGTCACCAGGATGCGATTAAGAAGGGCTTCAAGCTTCGTGAAGATGCCGGTGCGACTGATGACGTCAAGTGGGAGATTCCTTATCTCCCCTTGGATCCTCAGGACATTGGAAGAACCTACGAAGCCGTTATTCGCGTCAACTCCCAGAGTGGCAAGGGTGGTGCTGCCTGGGTCATCTTGCGTAGCTTGGAGCTGGATCTCCCACGCGCCTTGCAGGTCGAGTTCAGCAAGATCGTTCAGAAGAAATCCGAGGAGGTTAGCCGGGAGCTGCGGGCAAGCGAAATCACCGGCCTCTTCGAGGAAGCATACCACCTCAAGTCCAACCCCCGATTCAACCTGGTCGACTACAACATCACCACGGATCGTTCGACCTCCCCCGCGCCACCCGAACCTGGCAAGGCGCTCAATACCAAGAACCTCAAGCGTCGCTTTACCGGTATCGTCGAAATTGATGGCGCCCAGCACGCTATCACTGGTGTTGGTCCCGGTGCTATCTCCTCCTTGGCTGGCGCCCTGTCGACGCTCGGCATCGATCTCGACGTTGTCGACTACAAGGAACACTCTATCGGTTTAGGTAGGGATGTGAAGGCCGCCACGTACATCCAATGTACTGCGGCCGGCAGCAAGGAACAGGTCTGGGGTGTCGGTATCCACCAGGATGTTGTCCAGGCCAGTTTGATCGCTTTGCTCAGTGCTGCTAGCTCGGTAAGTTCTCCATTTTCTCGTCTCCGGGATGAAATGGTCGTTGGTGAGGCATCTTGCTAACTAGCGCGCAACAGTTCCTCACTAGCCGGGCCGGCTCCCCTGCTCCCTTCCGTCCTATGCGCTCCAACACCTTGACCAACGATGACCTGCACGCCTTGGAGACCCTTACTGGGTCTGGCGATGTCACTGCCAATCTGGTTAGCAATGGCCAACCCAAGGTTGATATCGACTCCCTGGAGAAACAGGCCGAAAGCCTGTAAATTTCGAGCTACCTGCTATATCCTTTCTTTTCTCTTTGTTCATGCTTGGAGGAGCGGGTTTGGAATTTAAGACTGCCGTAGCAGAAAAAGCAGAGTCTTGAAAAGCACATTGGTTTTGTATAAAAATGACCTGATACGAATTCTAATATAATCGAGTTGCCCGGTATGGCCACTTGGCTGTTTGGTGTCTATATCCTACTTTTCCGAACGTAGTCTTCCAGTTTATATATCTTTGGGTAGATTAAACACTGTAAATCGTGATCTGCGGGAATCTTCATATATTGCAAAACGCCACATGATCCAGATCCACAGTTGGGGACTACCATCAAGCTGTATCCTCCCGCACACTGCATATAATGGTATGCAAGGTACGATGGGAGGGAGCTGTGACTACATAGAGTGAGTCATGGACGAGTTGGAAATGGAGGTGTGGTTCAGTTAATGTGGGTCAATTCAATACAATAGTAACACAGTAGAATCTCTATTTAGCTTGATAATGTTAGATAATTGAATATCCTCCATCAAATTGGGGATGTGGTTTAGTGGTATAATGTTCGCTTAGCATGTGAAAGGTCCGGGGTTCAATTCCCCGCATCTCCATATTTTTTGGTTTTTTTTTTTGTGTTATATTCCCATAGTACTGTACACATACAGTTACGTCTGTCAAGTTAGTCCTTGGGGAGTATACACAAGGCAAGGATGTTCACTTTTGTTTGCCTCCTAACCGACTGGTTAATACGAACCGATCCAATATGTGTAACCCCTTTCCTGCTATAGACAGTCACAAGTTACATATGGCACCTACTGCAGAATGATTAAATGAAATCTTTTGCCAGTGATAGGGTCTAGTCAACATCCAGAAGAATGAGAACATTCAATCATTCCCTGCCCTTTCGTTCCCTGGAGTGCTGGCTGATGTGAGTTCTTACTTGAAACAATCAGTCGAATTGAACCTCGGTATGTTATGCTTGAATTACATACTACATACAGAACATGCAGTCAAGCGGGGTAGAAACGAACACCCGCCATCGCAGTCAGTCGTTTCCAAGCCTTGAGTCCTCCAATCCCCTCAACTGACAAGTCACCATTGCCCCCTTTCCGTCTTTTCTTCGGCCTTTACCTGATTCATTTGATTTCTTTTGGCTCCTGACGCGAACTCCAGCCAAGCCATCAACAGCACAAGATGCCTTATGCACTAAAGGGAAGAAACGTGCTAATCACAGCTGGCTCCAGGTAACAGGAAACCCCAATCCACCACAATCCGCCCCTTGACTAAAACCCTCACTTGCGTCTCAGAGGCCTAGGCGCTCTGGTATGCGAGAAGTTCGCCGCAGAAGGTGCCAACGTAGTCATCAACTACTACTCCAATGCCGATGCGGCGCAGCAGCTGGCCGATAAAATCCAAAGGGAGTACTCCGTCAAGGCTCACATAGTCCAAGCGGTACGCTCGGGTCTTATGGAACCAACCTGGTTCCCAAAAGAAAGTAACACATGTACTGATTGACACCTTTCAAGGACACACTCGTCGCCACCGAGAACAAGAAGCTTGTCCTCGCGGCAGTCGAGAAACTAGGTGGATTAGACATCATCATTGCCAATGCCGGGTGGACACGGTTTACTCGCCCCGGAGACATCTATGATATGTCCCATGATGAATGGAACAAGGTATGTGTGTTCTATTCTCGTGGTCGGAGGGCCTCGTTCAGCGTACTCATCCGGCGTGTTGCTAGTGCTGGGCTGCCAATGTGATGTCCCATCTGCAACTTATGCAGATAGCAAAGCCTATTCTGTCGAATAATCCTGATGGTGGTGTTTATATTGCGACTTCTTCTATTGCGGTATGCTTCAGATCCCATCTCTCCTGATTTGGCCATGTAACTGATAGGTTTTAGGGCATCACAACCGGCGGAAGCAGCATGGCGTACTCGGTCACCAAGGCGGCGGGTCTGCACTTGATGAAGCACTTCGCCTTCACATTTGGGCCTGAAATCCGTGTCAATGCGGTCTTGCCGGGTCTGCTTCTTACCGAATGGGTAGGCTTATCCTCTTCCGCTGCTAGTGTTCTGGGTATATACTGAGTATACGCCCTAGGGTCTAAAATTCGGCGACAATATAATCAATGCGCTGAAGGAACGCTCGGCTTTGAGACATGAGGTATGTGTCCACCGGTACTGTGAAGACTAGATCGGATACTCGCTAACATATGGACACCCAACCAGACATACTTGGATGACTGCGCGGATGCTTATATCAGCCTCGCAAAGAATAACTCAGCGACTGGTCAACAGATCACTGTTGGTATGTGACGTAATCTCCTATACCAGCTATGAAATGCTAATCCAGGCCAAACAGATGCGGGTCTATCTCTGGGACGTCTCCCATCGGCTCAAAATTAAAGTCCTTGCGGCAGTCTTTGTAGTGACTCCATACCAGTCAGTTATACCAAAGTCTCTTTGTGCTGCCAGAATACACATTCTAAATGAATTACGGAGGAAAGTAGCAATTAGTATTCGAATACAAGTACCATTCAATCCAGAACATATCTTGGCAAATGAATAACTACGACTTTGCGATGATGAGTCAACCTGTAAAATGGCTGATAGACTCGAAGAGATAGAATGTCACTTCGAACCGTTCAACAAAGTCTCTTCTCAGCCACTTACAGCTCGGACCCAAGCGGAACATCTACCACCAAAGATCCTACGCGAGGCAACTCGGAGAATATATATTGTGAAAAAGGGCAATTAAATCTCTATCACATCTAACACAATAGTAAACGATCGAGAAAAATAATTTCACGAGAGTCAAGCACGTAATGTCTATTTCGACTCTGTAACCGCTTGACCCAAAGCAAAAGACGCGTATTTCGACTCTGAATAAACCATAAGAGTGAATGTTTCCTCCGAAGAGGCGGCTGAATGACCGTGTCAACTAGTAAGGCCGAGTTTTTCTTGATGCTGATTATGCAGATCTCATGGCCGAGATTGCTGATCTTAAACAATACTCTACCTTACGTAAACCCTGTGATCATTGGAAACTTATATAAAACCCTCAGCTCCCGGACTTGTTTCAGAAAAGCCCTGTTGCCCATATTGCCAAAGATCAGCCAAATCTAAGTCCAAGGTCCACGGCATGAAGGGAATCGAGCCTGGAAATGGCTCTGCAAAAGGCCCTATGTTGTAGTTTTCGTTGGAAGGATTCTGTTCATATGGCATTTCATTTGCCGGTAGGTCATTGATATTGTCATGTGATGATTCGTAAGTGCTATCTCCAGAAGGTAAGTCGTATGATTGATCCTTTTCGCTTAGACCAGTAAGTCCTGTCAAATTCGAGCTCGCATCGTGCGTTGCATTGATACCCTAGACCCTAGTTAGCATGCTCTGTTTTCCCTCACCTTTATAACCACGGCTTTTCTTCGCTAGTCTCACAGCCTAGCATTGCTAAGGCTATCCACTTACATATGGATCATTGGTGTTCTTCTCTCGCGGTTGGCCGTAGTTATCTGCAACAGACTCGTAGGAATGTCGCATGACTGCTTCATCAGAGTCCCTACGCGGCCGTTTTGGCACATCCTTCATTTCTGCATGTACCTTGTCGACATACTGGACTGTTAATAACCTCAACTGTTCGAAAACCTCGGAAGCTAAGTTCGGTACGAATGTACCGCTGGCTTGGAGAGCAGGGCAAATTGACTCCACAATGATTCCCAAAAGCTGGACATCTTTAGGAACGTAAGAATCCCCTGGGTTCTGGAGTATATTTGCAAAAAGAATAAGGAATGCTGAGAGTGAATGATATAGGATAAGACTGGAATTGGTTAGATGCTGGTTGGCATAATCTGTTGGGGGAAGTCTTACCCGATGAGCATGGTCTTTGATTGAAATCCATGTTGACTCATTTCGATCAAAAGACGCGCAGTGTTTCTCGCAGAATCCAGGCATATCAAGTGCCCGGAGTAGACACGATCTCCAATATCTGCACATCCATTGCGGGCCAAATCATTTCGTAGCTCCTCATATTCGGTCATCTGATCTTGGAAGGCCCAAGAACGATGCAATGTCGTCAGACAATTGAAGTATTCAAGGTGTAATGTGATAACTACGAGAATATTCTCTTTTGAGCAGACGATTGGCCTTCCTGGTTGAATGTCCCCTGGTAGGGACTGACGCCACTCTTCGAGCTTGGTGTCTAGCTCAGATATAGTTCGAAATCTCTTCAGAGCCGGATACCTCCTCGAGCGAGCACTATACAGCTCTGAGTAAGTTTCGCTGGCAATCCTACTGAGTCTCATTTGCCCAAGAAGTACAATAGCTGATCTAGGATTTGTGATAGCTAATTGTTGCTCGTCCGGGATATCTATTTCTATATCCCTGTCATCGATAGCTGGGGGCCTCCCCAATCGAAGACTGAGACTTTTGTCAAGTGAGTAGAGGCACCAAAAGACAATGTACCGCTCGGAAATCTCCTGTGGAGAAAGGCGTGGATTCTTTAACTGCTGCTGCAAGCCAAGTGATGTTGCAATCCGTGCTGCGGCTCCTAGTGCAATATATGTTGCTTCTTTATCAAGGAGGACTTCCATAGCGAGAGACTATAGATGTAATGGTTAATTTCGATCTCAAAGCAAACTCCAGGGTGAACTTACCATTGCCAACAAGGCCTGAACAGTCATTATATCTCTACAATGAAGCGATAATTCAGTGAAAACGCACCAAGAATTTCGAAGGTAGTCCACTGCATTGTTAGACGCCATCTTTGAGCTTTCAGTAGTTGCAGTCGTATCATCTTCGTGTGATAACAGACAGCCGAGGGCGAGTATCACGTTCAACGAGGCATACCACGATATGCTCTTCGGTGGGCGAGAAGAATGTTGCTGTTCGTACAGCTTTTCAAATTTGTCTCTCCGAAATAGAGGTATAATGTTATTAAAAATATTAAAGTAATCTAATTATTTATTAGAAAAAGTAGGCCAGCACCGGTTGAATTGGCCTTACATGCAACAAAATGATCAGCAATGCTTTTGGGCGGCAGTGGGGTCTGGATTTTGGAGTCTTGGTCGCGCCACAAGCGAACCGCTTCACTGAGAGGCGGACAAGATTGCACTCGCCTCTGGATAAGATCTGAGAGAGCCGAGGAGCCTGTCCTGTTGGAAATCCACTGTAACCCGGCAGGGGAGAGAAGGGAGAGACCAGACGACGAGCCTGTAGCGCGTGACGCATCAGCACAGTCTCTGAAGGCACCTTGAGCGCGAAATTCCTTATTTACCAATAAAAGTAGAAGACCCTTCATCGTGGATGAATAGCAAGGAAAGCTGGTCGTCTAGATCTGTCGAAGTACCAGTAGTGGCGGGAGTGGTAGCCTCACTTGCGAGGCCTGACGCAGCCAGAATTGATTCCATGCGCTCGATTCGGCTCTCCATATCCAAAATCTTACCCCGTCTAGGAAGACAATAAATGAGAGGTATGGCCACAAGGGAGAATTTTACGACAAGCAACCCCACAGTACACGTACCTGTCAGGTTTCGAGACCTTTCGAGGGTTGAAGGTTGTGACACAATCATCGCCTCGTTGTAGACATCGAGAGCAACTTCGGCCTTCCCTCTGACATTTCACCTATTGAAGAGTAGGTCAATCTTCACGGCGACCTTTGAGTCCATGGGGCGTTCGTATCGTGTGGGTATCATTTACCTTTGCAGCTCTACATTTGTCACAGGAAGTCCTCAGTGCATGGCCAAAAGGCGGATGCGATTGCATTATGTATATCGGCCCAGCCAACTATTGGAAGAATTTATGGTTGTTATCGCCGGAACTTCCCGGCTTCAAGATGAAAAGGAGGCTAGTCGTAGGATAGATATCGGTGGTGATATATATCACGTACCTCGCTTAATTCAGAAAGTCGTAGTAGTAATTGGAAATCAGAGTGGGTCTACCTTAAATGTGATGGTTTCTAATCGCTTTAGAGTATGTTTAGTATGATTTTTTGTTTAATAAGGTAGTAACATGGATAGCAGATAATGCCTGATCCCTCTTAGTGGCGCCATTAAGCTCACGTGGCGAATTAAGCACACTTCTGGATCCCGTGCCGTCACTTGACACTAACAGCCCTGCGATGGCTTTTTATCTTTTCAAATCGCCCAAGTTCATTAGGTGTCAGTCAATACGACCCTGAGATTCTAGATCTGTCTTCTAAAGAAGAAATCGATGATTTCACTGAATTCTGCTCACTTCCCATGGAGCTTAATTAGCTTGTAGAAATGATTTGTGTTGCCGGGACACGAGAGCACCCACTTCATCTGCAGAAAGAAAATTTATCTCTGCCAAATACTAATCGTTGGGTCATCATCCGATTTATGATTATATGATCGCTCCCAGGGATCGGAGGTGGACATGAAATCCCTACCAAGCTTGGCAAATCAAATGCCTCGGCCTTGTGAGCTTGAAATTAAGGTGCGTTATTTCTGGAACGGATAGTGGAATCTTACGGGATCCACCACGGGCTTAATTGTGTCTAAAGAATCATCTGGAACATAGTGTAAAATATGCTCAAACGCCCTGGGTAGCTTCTAATAACTGATTAATGGAAGTCATGTCTTTGATCACTGGAATGTCCAGTCTGCTATCCACCACCCACCCTCTGTCCAGTAACAATTGATAGATATCTCTATATATGCATGCGACATCTTCATTTCGTAGGGTATGTATGTTTGTATGTACAGAACGCTACATATTGTTTATAATGCGAAGTAAGGTAGACAACTCAGTTTTATCGAGGGTAATAGCGCGAAGACGAACGTGAGCGGGCAATGGAGTCTTGTAAATGTCAAAACAAACATAGAATGCTAAGCGGAAGTAGAAAACAAAAGAAGAAAAGAAAAGATGAAAAAAGATGAAACAAAATGGAAAGAAAGAGCTCCAAGTACTCTATTCCAGAAAAGTGGGTACAAGACGAGTACAGGATAGCCAACACTATATCAAAGCATCTGCATGGAATGACCCCGCCTAAATGTCACGGCCACTGCCGCACGTCAGAGTAGTGTAGTTTGTTTGCCCTCAGAGCTCGTCATTGTTTCCTTCATATCACCTTCTTGCAACCTCACTATTACTGCTGGGTGTACTTATTGACTCCACCCTGACCATGGGTATCATCAACTCCTAGCGTTGATTGGTACATGAGAGCTTCTTGCGGCCAATCGCTTGCACCTACATCCAGCGCATCGGGCCTCCTATCGTAGGAGTCAGGCTGACGACCAGCTGCGAAACTACCAGGGACACCACTATACAGCTGTCGATTGGTAAGAGAGTCGCCCCTCGGGGGATTACGGTGAGGTAGGTTTTCTATCACAGCGCCGCTGGGATCCACTGGGGTCGTCGTCGCTGAGTTGGCAAAATCGCCGAAATCGAACCCAAAGTCAGGGTTTCCTATGGTTGTAGGAGTTTCGGCCATTGCAGGAAGAACCCCAGTAGTTGAAGAGGTTGTCGGCCGTGTTGGTTCCGCGATCTGTGGAACCGTGGGAGTCGCTTCAGGAACGCCTATAGGGCTGTCAATCGCCGGCCCCGCCGCATCCGGCTGTTCCATGAGCACTGGAGCTGGCGAGCGAGGCACAACAGAGTCGCTTTCTGGGATGACGGTAGATCGCCGAGTGCTGTTGCCCATCATGCTTCCTGGCTTTGAGCTCCTGCTGGCACGATGTTGAGGGCCCTCTGCAAACGGATTCTCTGGTCCTTCCATATCGCGGATGCTGAATTGGGCGATTGTGCGTAGTTTTCGAGTGACCCAAGACGCTAACACTTTACCCCGTTGTTTTTCGCCTAATCGGGACCGAGGGAAGTCTCCATGGGAGACAAATGCGACAAGATCGGCAACCACCTGGTGCTCGTTCAGGACAGCGTTAACAATAACAGGCACAAGCGACGCCAAATAAGCCTTCCTTGTAACTTCAACGACTACTACTATCAGGCCACCAGCCTGGAAGACAGCACTGTGATGATCACGTTAGCAAGCGCACGCCAGATCGAATGTCTCATGGTTGTTCACTTACCAGCCTCCAGTCACAATGTTGCGATGGCATCTTTCAACCGAATTTTCAATATCCATTGGGAAATGATTGAGGCCATTGACCTCAAAGGTTTCGCCAATTCCTCCAAGAACAAAAAGGACTTGCATCTCAACGGCTTGCCCTCCGGGTCCAATAGGTCTCGTGACGGTGTGAAGGAAGCCTAGGTCGCCAGTACGCACGTAGTACACATTAGGGTCTCCATCCACGACTCGTCCATTAAAACGCTCCTGATCAAACTCTTGTTTGGAGCCGTAGAACGCCTTGGCGCAGGCATCTGATTGAATCCAGATCTCGCCATATTCACCCACATGGGACAAAGTGCAGGTCTCCGGGTTCACAATAGCTATTTGCGTGTTCACTGGTACCATTCCGGAGTCTTGGAGGCCAAGAGCAGTCGGGTCTGAGTCTGGGTCTACTGGACACACAAGTCCACGACGGAGAGCTCGAAGGTCAAGATATAGTTCAATCGGTTCAATGCACATATATGATCTCGTAACAACCATCGGGTTGAGGACATGAGAGTACACTACGTTGATTGCGGTACGGTCAAGGCTAGCAGAAGCAAAGTGCAGGCGTACTTTCTGGTCTGTAATTAAACGCACTTCAGTAAACTTGTCATTGGGTAGTATAGGGTAGAACATACATATATCGACACGAGGCCTGCCTTCCGCGGATATCATCAGGTTCTTCAATTCCTGAAGTTGAAATCCCTTCCCAGCCATTGCAGTCATAGCGTAGTCTAACATTTGGCTAGTGGCATACGTATCTTTGATCTTGTATCGTGCAAGGGTGACAAATAGAGTCATAGGGTTTTGCGCAAAGTCGACAGGTGATACGAGGTACGTTGGTGCTCCTAGAGGCTTTTGTTAGTCTGAAAGATAAACAACTCAAGTTTTTTACCCTTGCTTACCAACGTAGATACCCATCAAGCACGTATGGAGAAAGCCAAGACCTAGAGTACTGCGAACACTACCCAGAACTGGTCTTACACTGCTCATCTGGCATGTTTCTTTCTGTACCTTGCACATGCCCATGATAGTGTCGTGACCGATATGAACTGATATTCTTCTTTGGTCTGGTGTCCAGTACGTCCAAACCATGGCCGGTGTACTTCCCTGCAGCCATGCATCCTTCACAGTATAGCCAAGTTCTCGACAACCGTGTGACTGTTTGGTTGGCTTTGTGGTGTTGTAGATGGCCGGCACACCTATCCGAAGGACCTGTGCAGACTGCTTGATATGCTGTGCAACGAGCTTCTGTCTCATCACATGGTCAACATCACTGTTGACAAGAATAGCTTTGACATTGAAGTCATTGATGACGTGGAGGAAAGCAGGAGCATCTTCTGAGAGACGATTTTGGTCAATAGGGGGAAGAGGGATGGCGACCACTCCTAGACAGAAGCAGGCATGGACCGCATAGACGTATTCTTCTGAGTGAGTATACATCAGGACTAAATGATCACCAGGGCGAACTTTGACTTTGTTCCTCAGATAGGTTGCTACAGCGGCAACCTTTAGGTCGAACTTCTTCCAAGTTATGCCCTTCCCTTCCTTCCCACGACCGTCAATGGAGCAGTAAGCCAGTTCTTCCGCTTGTCGAGATACACGCCAATGAAGAAGGTCAACAATGGTCGCAAAATTATTCAGTGGTGTGGATGTACGATCGTCCATGACCACATCACGGTAATCCACACCAGAATACTGCTTTTCTTGCATGGCAAGCATTTCTTGTCTCGACATCAGAGCTAGGGGAGACCAGATGCCGCCGACCGGATCAACTCCAATTGGCAAATTCATAACCGACCGTTCAACACCGAATTTAACATGAACGCAAGGCAGTGTGCCGTTATCGAAATCTCTCCGGCAGAGCATATTACCAATTTCTTGTCTGCCATTCTTTGTGACACGAGGCAGTGTGTTGGGGGCCGTGAGAAGCACACAGTAGACCCGTAAATGATGCTCTTGATAGAGGATTTCCATGCACCTTTCTGCTAGGGATTCAAGGAGAACAGAGTCTAGTTGGCGCGGTGGCCCACCTGAGGTGGCTGGCGCTGTGGACGCTGCGTGCGATTCTAGGACAACAATCGGAAGATGTTCTTCATTGACGAAAACATCAAAGGCAGTGCAATCATGTACCTTGGGTACGTTCTTCAGCAGGCTAACGACCATATGTTGGACGAAGAAATAACGATGTTCAACAATTTCCTGCCCATGCTCCACCCATTCGACCTTTTGACGAAGACGATCCTCATAGAGGCCCAACACAAATAGCCTGCCCTCAATAACACAACCAAGGAGACCCGTCCGCAAAAATTCCGGTTCAACCAACACGGGTGTTGGATTGCCTTCTTCGAATTTGTAAGGCCGCGCATGGAAAATCGCTTCTGTATGTTTTGGCAGCGCCCAGAACCCTCCAGAAAGGGACGGTGAATCCACCCAGATCTCTCCGACAACGTTCGGTGTGCACAGCAAATTTGTCTCGGGGTCGACGACAGCTAGTGTAGCATCGGGGATAGGGTAACCGAATGAGCCAACACGCACAGCATGTGGCATTGCCCCAGCGAATTTTCTGGCATCCTCACCCATGGCCAAGACAACGATCTCATTGCTCTTCAAAGCTTCTTTGTCGAGGAGGACTTCCTGAAGCTCATTCTTCGTTTGCTCCTTTGAGGTCGGTGCCGGTGACGACCCTCCACCCAGCAGACTGCTGCCAAACCCGCTATTGTCTTTAGTCTTGCCCAACAGCTTCTCCTCTTTCTTCGCATCCTCACGTTCGTTTGGATCCATTTCATGAGTCAAAGAACAACCCATACGTTCTTCGCCCCCCAGCCAATCCCGCACACTAACTACCATACCTCCATGCTCTGGCAGGCATAGCATTGGCGCAACAATTTCTCGAGCCCTTGGGTTCCTCATCGGCCTTAGCCACCTGTCTGCCAAGATTTCATGAAATTCAGCATCGACAGTTAGAGTATCTATGAGGCAAAGCTTTACACTTCCAAAGTTGGGTTCAGAATTCTTCTTGTAATGACGGGTAGCCATTGGATCCTGCTGGTAATTGTAGGCTGTTATTTTAAGACCAGGGTAGTCTGCAGCCATGATAGTTGCCCTGTACTTCGTGATGAGATGCGCGTACAGTCCTGGCGTCTCGACCGCCCGGTCCTCGAGCCAGACTGTTGTGTGGCCGCCATACACTGTCAGGAGTACTCCAAGAATCATGCCAATTCCATGCCTGGGGTCAAGATAACTTATAAGGGTTTCTCCGTGCGTTCTGGCCTTCGCAGAGCCCGGTACAGTCGAGATCATTGCACTAAGGCAGGCCATTTGGTGCATGATTGTTCGGTGACTCATAACAACACCGCGTAAATCCCCTGTAGGAGCTCTTGAAAACTCGATATAAGCCAGGTCAGGTACTACAAGTGGCGGTATGTCATCCTTCTTCTTCGGGTGGTAACTGCCAAATTCGTTCGTCTTCCACCACTCTACACCTCTTGGCCAGTTCAGTTTCTGGGCAGTTATATCCCTCTGAAAGTTTTTCAGATTATTTTCCGTAGTCAATGCAAGATGCGCTTGAGTCGAGGTGAGGACAAGGTTGAGACTTTGATAGTCCTCGAGGCTATTAATTGGCACGGCAACAACACCGGCGATAAAGCAGCCCATGAGTGCAACGGCAAACTCTATGACCTCGGAATCTCGGTAGATGAGAGCCACTCGGTCACCGCGATATAAATTACTCTTATCACGGATAACCTGTGCGACCTTCTCAGCACGACTTGCAAGCTTGTCCCATGTAATCGACGCGATTTCCTTGCCCTTCTGATCCAATACCCAGTAAGCGGCCTGTTTCGAATGAATTCGAGCGCGGTGACGAAGGACGGCGGGGATGTTGTCAAAGTTGGACATCAGCATGTTCTTGTCATGGGGATCGTGAACTGCGAATGGGATGTCGCGGGGCTCCAAAGGAAGTAGATGCTCAATTGCCGGTCCATGAGGCAGCTCAGAAGCAGGTATCAGCGGCGGCGCCATGTTTGCGGTAGGCGAGAATGCGTCCGACTGGGAGTAACGGTGAAAGCCCCCACCTCCGTAGCTATCTCTGTAATCATCCTGTTGCTGGCCCGCAAAATCGGAAAAGTACCCTTGCTGTGAGTCGAGCATTGTCGACTGTCGGGTGACCCCGCCAGGTGGCATTTCATAAGCCCCAGCAGATTCGTCCACGTGATCGTGATAAAGACCAGGATTAAATGCATAATTTTGACTCAGTAGTGTCGCAGTCCTTGAATCTTCTTGCGCGATAGGAGCTTGTTGCTGCTGCTGCTGCTGCAACTGCAGCAGTTGTTGTTGTTGTTGTGCCTTTGGAAGGAATAGAGAATCATATGAGGCTGACGATGGCATTCGATCAAGACTCTGTAGAAACGCACTATCTCTATCAACCGTGCCTTGCGTATCTGCGCTAAGTGCGCTAATTCTTCGCTCATATCCGAAGCTTCCGTTGCCCTGCATATTATCACGTCCATTGGCGAACGAAGAGTAACCTTGGGATGTAGACTCGGCTGTAGGCGGTCGAACGCTAAGAATGGCCTGCGGGGTATCATTTGAACTCGTCATTGAAAGAGAAGGCCCTCCTGAACTAGGTGTATTGACATCTAATCCATTATTAGGGCCAAAGAACTGCGACAGGAGAACTGTCCGGCGTTTCTGATAGCTTTAGGCAGGTCAGCTCCAACTATAAATTGATAGTATGTGCCTTGATGCGTCCATCATGAACTTGAGGGATTTGAGCATGTTGAGCACTCCCCAGAGCCACCCTCACCCATCGAGTATGCCTAGTAGAGGTCGCTTACCCTTTCTCCGTAATATCTCCTTCCTAAGAAACAAAAGGTTAGCCTTGTACGATCAAACGAGTATGGCCTCTAGATCCTCAAAAAGCAATTGTACGGGTTTCTCCGGTTCATCCGTACCTCCAACTCTCTCTCGAGCTCCCGCAAAGCGGAATGGAGCTCTGGGTTATCGTCCACCATTTTCGAAGTGTTAAACGTGAACCTGTTGAGGGGCTCTCATGCGAATCCGCGTACGACAGGAGAGGAGTGCTCCACGATCCTCATCTCAAGGTCCTCGAGGCCTCAGTCGTAAAACGCCGGAAGGAGGATCCCAGAGTTTCTACACTTGTGTGGCCCCCTTGCGATGGTATCGTGAGGTGATCCTATTTCACTGCGGGTTGTCTCTATTTCTCCGCGCTTCGAGAGCCACAACGTCACCTGCCGCCGTGGCTAAAGCCCCTCAAAGCCGACCTCCACCGGCCCAGGAGAGCCAATCATGGAATTGAATTCCCTGCACCGCCACAACACAGAGGAGAAAATAAGGCTAAGGGTACGAGGATCATCCATAGGTGTTCGCTCTTGTACAACAATGGGTCATAGTTCGCTAACAGCATCCCAGTGTAATACCTAACAAATTGCATTGGGGAAAGTTGTGGATAGGGGTATATTCATGTCCACTTCATGTCCAGCTCCCTTTTCCAAATAATAAAAATCAAATATCGAAATGGCAGAAGGCTACAGTACGCATAGAATATAATTGGAAATTATCATTATTTAAAGTAATATCTAGGATAATGAAAATTTGCCTACCGAGGTAATAATAACAAAGTTGATTGAATTGTTTAAGTTACGTTGGAGAGGACCTTTAAACTAAAAGAATCCCCTTCAAAAATTTCAACGGACTGACTGCACTTGTACTGCATAGTGTATACTCCATACAAGTCCGTTCTAAAGGAGCAACTTCTTATTTCCAAAATTACCAGGATCTAATCTGAGACCGGGTTAGCGCTATATGAACCACTAGCGGGAGGATCACATGACATAAATGATGTGATTGGCGTCGGACCAGTGCCCTAACGAGCCCACAGAGTTAAGCGAGCGCACCTCGATTTTCCTGGCGGCCAAAGGAAACATTTCAGCCGACCGACACGTTGAACGCTCGCCCAACGACACCGTCCGTCACCTTTTACGAATCCCTCCCTCGACAATCGGCGTCAAAATGTCTGACCACGGGGAAGTCGAAGTCGAAAACACTGGGGCCTTCCAGGTGCTCCCCAAGGAGGCTATTGCGGAGATGGGTAGCGTCAAGCTCTTCAACAAGTGGAGCTACGAGGATGTTGAGATCAGGGACATCTCCTTGACGTAGGTGTTTTCCAATTCATTGCGATTTGTACTACGAGAAAGAAAGAACAAAAAGCCCCGTCTGGTGGAAAAGGGACAGTTGGTTGATATCGGCATGGGTAAAATGATGCGACAAACAACGAGGGACATGATTGAATTGCGGCAGGGGGGTTTGGAATACGGAAAAGCACGCATATACGGAATAAGATTTGCTGACTCGAATCTACGCGCATAGCGACTACATCCAGATCCGTAACCCTGTCTACCTTCCTCACTCCGCTGGTCGTTATGCCGCCAAGCGTTTCCGCAAGGCTCAGTGCCCCATCATCGAGCGTCTGACCAACTCGCTCATGATGAACGGCCGCAACAACGGCAAGAAACTCATGGCTGTGCGCATCGTTGCTCACGCTTTCGAGATCGTACGTGCATCTTTCGTGATTCCGTGATAGAATCACCGGATATCGGAAACAAGTACTAACGGACTTCTACAGATCCACGTCATGACCGACCAGAACCCCCTCCAGGTCGCCGTTGACGCCATCGTCAACTGCGGTCCCCGTGAAGACAGCACCCGTATCGGTTCCGCCGGTACCGTCCGTCGTCAGGCCGTTGATGTCTCTCCTCTCCGCCGTGTCAACCAGTCCATTGCCCTCTTGACCATCGGTGCCCGTGAGGCCTCTTTCCGTAACATCAAGAGCATTGCTGAGTGCCTCGCCGAAGAGCTTATCAACGCTGCCAAGGGAAGCTCGAACTCTTATGCCATTAAGAAGAAGGACGAGCTCGAGCGTGTTGCCAAGAGCAACCGGTAAAGGGATAATGTTGGGCGTATTCTCCGTTTGGTCCTGTTTCTATTTGTACTGGAGTGGACGGGGGATTCTTTAGGATTCAGTCGATTGGCATGCATCTGCGCGACTGTACATACCTGAAAACAGTCACTGGAGGGAGCGTAATCCAAAAACGAGAATGGGACGGCTTTCTTCTATAGTAGCTGAGATGCGATCATGAAGACCTCGGGCTTTTCAAGTCGGTACCTTTTTATTTTGTTCAACGAAAAAAAGATCTTTTCAAACTTCCAAAGGGTGCACCGTCATCGAGGACGACGATTAACGTATTCACCCGATGGGTTGTGGCTCAATCCCTCAAATTTACGTAGATTCAAAGGGCCAACAAGGTATCTCTGCCTGCATTGCCAGTGCTTTTAATCTAGACCCCTCTTTTGGAATAAATTTTTGTCTTTAATTTTTCTCTTATATAAAAAAAAGACCTATTGTATGGAGATTGCTATCCGACGACGACGACTTTGCTCCGAAACTGTAGTCGCTTATCGATAGGCTCTCCCGTTCCCGTAGAGGGAAAAAAAAGTTCGGGCCTGTTATCAAGCGTTAAACTACCACCTTCCACCAATTTTTCTCCCCTCGACCTATCCACCATTTTTCTTGTGGAATTGGTGAGCACATCTTAAAAATATGGTAAAGAGAAAGTTGGGAGCCTTGGAAAAGGTCGAGGCTGACCTGTGAGTACATACTATCTATGTCTAGACCTTCTTTGACATCTCCGTTTGAAAAGTGAAGTTTTCGCTCGCCGCTAACACATTCATTCTCCCAGGCCTAATCTACAACATAAACTTCGGAGAGATCCAAAGTAAGTTGATCGCGCTAGTCAAGAATTGCAATCCTCAATAACTTTCCGCTAACCTTCGTGCGTTCATCATAGGTCTTACATTGAGGACTTCCGCGCTCAGCATTACCAATATGAGAGTCACCGCGAAATTTTCATGGCAGCGCCCACAGCAGCCACCGATACGGGCATTATCTCGCTGCGTGAATTGATTGACTTCATCGCCCATGTGGCCGACTGCTACCCAGACATCACAAAGGATTTCCCTCAGCAGCTCATGGACATCTTGACGCAGCATCATTTGGTCTTGGAGCCGGAGCTTCGAGAGAAGATCGTTGGGAGTCTAGTGCTGTTGAGGAAGAAGGAGCTGTTGGATTCAGCGACGTATGTTATAATAGAACCAAAAGCAAAAGGTGACCTGATCCATTGCTAACTATCATGGCTCCAGACTGCTTCAGACCTTATTTCCTATTCTCATTACGACGCCCAGCAAAACGTTACGAGCATTGATCTTCCAAAAGATCTTAATGGACCTCCGTTCATCGAACGCTAAGACAACTAATCACAAGCTTAATCGTACCATGCAGACTGTCCTCTATAACTTGGTGACTTCAGATCGCGTCTCATCCAAAGGCCTGTGGGCCATCAAGCTCGTTCGTGAACTATGGAAGCGACAGATTTGGTCTGATGCAAAGACTGTCGAGATTATGAAGGAAGCTAGTATGTCGGAGAACGAAAAAGTCATCATTGGTGGTGTTCGCTTTTTCTTGGGCGGAGATCAGGAGCGGGAAGAAATGGAAGACGAGGACAGCGACGAGGAGGCTATAGACCTCGGAAAGGTCAAGCATCAGACCACCATCAATAAGAAGACTAGAAAGAAGGCACGCGCCGTTGAGAGGGCAAAGGCGACTGTCAAGAAAAGGGAGCGCAAGAAGGGCCAACCACACCCATTAAATTTCTCTGCGCTACATCTTTTGCATGACCCGCAGGGCTTCGCAGACGCCTTGTTTTCGAAGCATCTGCAAAATTCCAAGTCGAAGCTGAATCTAGAGCAGAAGCTTCAGGTCCTACAGCTTGTGACTCGTCTCGTCGGATTGCATAAACTGCACATTATGCAACTTTACTCTTATTTCCAGAAATACCTCACTCCACGCCAACCATCCGTCACTTCATTCTTGGCATCGCTCGCACAAGCATCCCACGACCTTGTCCCTCCGGATGTGCTTGAACCTTTGATCCAGAAGATCGCAAATGAGTTCGTATCTGAAGCATCAGCCTCACTGGTCGTTACCGCTGGTCTCAATGCCATCCGAGAAATTTGTGCGCGACAGCCACTAGCGATGAGTGAAACGTTGTTACAAGATCTTGTGATGTATAGAAAGAGTAAGGACAAGGGTGTTGTGATGGCAGCTAGAGGTCTGCTCAGTCTCTACAGAGATCTAAATCCGGAAATGTTGAAGAGACGGGACCGCGGTAAAGATGCTTCCATCGGTCTGCGCACCGGAGAGAGGAAGGATAAGCGGTTTGGAGAGGAAGAAGCCGGCGGTATCGAAGGCCTGGAGCTTCTGGAGCAATGGAAGGAGGAAGAACGTAAGAAGAGGAGGGCCGAGAAGGGGCTTCCGTCTGACGCAGAAGACAGCGAGGATGAGAAGGATGACGAAGCTGACTGGGGCACATGGAATGTGGAGGATGACGAGGATAGCGATGATTCTGGTGGCTGGATTGATGTTCAGAGCGACGCTGAAATTGAGATGAGCGACTCGGATGACGACGAAGCTCGTCCGTCGAAGAAGGCTAAGCAGGATGGCAGCAATGAAGAAAACATGGACCCCGAGACCGCGCAAAAGAAGTCAGAGGCTCTGAAGCACAGTCTTGCGGCCACCCGTATTCTTACACCGGCTGATCTGGCGAAACTTCAGGAGCTCCGTACTAACGCAGCTGTCGATGCTCTTGTTCCAGGGGCGAAGAGTCGCCGTGGTCAGACCAACATTGCTCGGCATAAGGACGACCCTTTAACGGCAGAAGAGATTGAGGGATTGGCCGCTCTATCCGCTGGAAAACAAACTCGTGAAGAACGAATTGCTCATGCTAAGGAAGGAAAGACCGAACATCATAAGAGTATCACCGCGAAGAGAAAGGAGCGCAAGGACGAACAGGGTAAGAGTACCACGAACAAGGAAAAGGCTCGCCGGAAGAACTTCTTCATGACCCTTGGCAAAGCAAAGAGCAAAGGCAAGAGAAGTCTCGTGGAGACTCGCAATATCTTGAAGGCCCATCAAGACCGAGCGAAGCGTGGCGGCAGGAGAGGCAACAATGGCTGAAGATATATGTAGTAGTCATGCTCAGCTCAGGGAGTGGTTGTTGTAGTCTTGATCTATGTAACAGAGCGGTATTATTCTTAGTTCTCATCATGATGTTATAGTAGTCCTTAGAACATGTTATATGTTGGCGTTTTTCAAGCCGTATGATATCGCCTTCTTTTTCGTTATTTTACTAGCCCATTTCTAAGGACCCTGTGTTGAGCTTTGCAGAGCCTGTTCAGGCTTATACATCCAAAGCCTCATGTTTTCTCTATGCTATATCCATCACTGTTTATTAGAGCTTCCAGCTTAAACGCCCCTCTGTTCACGATATATACACATTGTTGAGACCATGTGTGTTTATATGATATATTTTGCTTACCATGTAAATGCACGTGTCAAGTCTCGAATCTCAAAATGTGCAGACCTCTCAACTGAATCTCTATTTCTTTACTCTACTCCGTACAGATCACCCATATCAACGCAATGACCATATGAGTACAGAGTACAGTTTCAGATATGGGATGGTCCTAATCACGTCCCAGTAAGGATATATTGGCTCTAGGCGGGGCACGTGCCCATGCGCGTCAACCGCGTCGCGTTTTCCCTTATGATGTACGTAGCTTTAGGCCCAGCCTCTTCATTGTTTCCCACGTCGTAATTCTTCTGCCGCATGTTCTTCTCCCCTTCCATTCCAGTTGTCTCTTTATCTTTGCATTCCTCTGAAATAATCATCTAGACCTCATACTTTAAAAAATTTTTTAGGTGGACTACCCTCTCACCGCTCCTGTGGACTTTCAAGGCAGAAAAAAAAAAAAAAAAAGCAGCAAAGGAAAGAGAACTCTACAATCATCATCGTCAATACCTTGCTAGACCAAGATGTCTTCCTCTTTCCAAAGCACAACCAAAACCAATGATCTATCCTCCAAACGCAGACGTTTCCAACCACAACCACCCATAACCTCCTTCTTTTCTGCGGCAACTGGCGCGGACCCAACCGATAACGCCTGCGCCACTCACTTATCACATACCCACTACTCCGCAGCGACGCACTCCCCCACCCCCGCCGTCCCTGCAAAGATCCAAGCCTCACTCCTGTCAGTGGGCATGCGCGTCCGCAAATCAGTCGCAGAAGGCTACAAGACTCGGATACCCAAGTCAGAGGGCAAACACTATCCAACCAAAACGACACCCATCGTCAGATGTCCATCAGCCTATGCCGAGCTGGCTCCCTTTTGCGGCATAACTAAATTAAACGATTCAGCAATTCAACCCATGTCTCAGCCCTCCTCATCGTCCTACAACCAGATGGACTACAATCGCCATCTCGTCACAGATGATGGAGATGCCTTCTCGCTGCCGCCAAGCAGTCAAGAGTCTATCGAGTCGCTGCACACAAACGGCCAGAAACGGTCCTACGATTGCGAGGACGACGAGGAGCTCGATGACACATACGATGAATTAACGGCCTTCACGGGGATCACCTGGCAGAGCTCCGTACGTCTGGACCCAAGTACAAGGATGAACTCGGTGTCTGGGCGTACGATCCTCACACCTACGCTAGGGCAGCAGCGACAGCAGTTTGGCACTATGGCACGAGCGGCTATTGATGTTGATGATTTCGAAGAGCCCGCTTTTCTTCGTAGGCGTGAAGAGGTTGATATGGACTTATCGTGAATTGGGCTGATCCCGGCCATTCGCGCCGAATCTCTGAGCTTCTGGACAAGATGAGGTCGGCCTTCTTCTGGCTTTCTTCTTTGTAGACTATATCGTGAGTATGGCTTACGGTTTATTTTTCTTTTCTTGTATCTAATCGTGGGAGCGTTTTGCACTTGGGATTAACATTAGGCGATTGTATGAATACCCGGACTGGTTAGAATTGGTTATGTCGAATGTAGCTTGTGATTAGGCGGTCCACTTCTTAAGATTATATTCGTTGTATGAATAGCAAGCGGATAAATAATTACAGAAAGCAATGTATAATCATAACCTTTCTTTTTGTAGCATTGATAGTATATTCTATCTCTAGTTTACAGCCCACATCTCGGGTAGGGCAGATTAGACGGCAATAAACGCCATCAATATGGTTGTAAGAAAGCCTTGAGATAATCAAACGAGCACCGACGAGTGGAAATGCTCTAACGGACCAGAATATGCAAAATGGTTCCGCAGTTGTATAGCAACATAGAACAGGAAAAGGAAAATAGGTAAACAGAGATCAAAACGCTCAAGCCAAACTCCATCATTTCACCTGCAACGACGAAGATGATAAAACAAGTAGATTACAGTTCATCTTTAACGTTGGCCTTCTGCTTCTGTTCTTTCTCCTGCTCCGCTTTCGCTTTCTGGGTTTTCTCGGATTTGGACTTCTTGCCGTTCTTCTTTGACTGGTCCTTTCCAGATTTGGCTGCTGCCGCACCCATCTTCTCATAGACTCGGTTCATGGTGCGCTCGAGCTCCCTGAGCCGGGTGTCAAGCTCGGCGACAGTCATGGCCGGGTCATCGGAATCGGTCAGCTTCTCCTGGAGAGAAAGCTGGGTCTCGAACCACGTATTAGTAGATTCATAAATACGCGCAAGGCCGGTGAGGTCGGATGGGTGGAAGACCGAGTATTTCGGGCCTGTGGCCTTGGGTGCAGAGGCGGTTGACGTGGGCTGGGATGCTGTGGACGAGTACGGGTCTTCGTCCAGGTCTTCAAGGGGGTCTGCGGTCGAAGTGGATTCACTGGATGGTGTAGTCGGAGCACTGGAGGATGCTTCGGTACTAGTAGACGCAGAAGAGGCAAATTGGGACGAAGAGTATAGGTCTTCATCCTGCTTGACCTGCTTCTCCATAAGATCCATCACAGTCTTGGCATTCTTCAAAACCTCTTGCAAGAGCTCGACGCGAGCTGGGCGACCGGCATTCTCTTTCTGTCTCTCGAGCGCAGGATTCACAAGGTCCTTTAGGGACTTGAGTTTCTCCTGGAACTCTGAAGTTTTGGCGTCGTCGCCATCGTCAGAAAGCCACTCACTAGCGGTAGCGACCTTCTCCTGGAGAATGGTCAACTGCTCGGGCTTGATAACTTTGGCGAACTCCTCATCATCTACTAGATCCCGGCTCCGGTAGATGAATGACTCCAGTTCATTCAAAGCCTCTTCGCGTAGAGCACGATCACGGTCCGAGGCGTCAAACGCAGCCAAACGGGCCTTGATGCGGCTGAGCTCGGTTTTGGATGGGGCAGGAGTTCCTAGAGGAGATGAAGAGAAGAGAATAGGGATAGCCTCCACTTTAGTCTGGGGAGTAACCTTCTTGTTCTCCTTTGTGGAGGCAGTGGTAGTCGCATCGCTTGCCGTGGAAGTTGTCGAGGCTTGGGGCTCCTCTGGCTCGAGGGTGATCGACTCGCTAGGTTCTCCATCTTCATTAAGAGGAACTTGCTCCTTTTTAGAGCCCAAGCCGAAGAAGCCCTTGACGTCTTCGACAACACCGCCCGACTTGCTGTTTTCGATTTCGCAACTCACGGCGCCGCTGACAACTTCGGGTAGGCCATCAACGGGGCTCAAGCGAATGGTGATCTTGGTAGTAATATTCGCAGGCGAGCAACCGAAGCTTTCTTTCAACTTAGCGACAGACGCCGTGAGATTTTGTGTTTGCACACTCATGACCGGTGACTCTACCACATTGTCCTCCGTAGGAATTTGTTGGTAGAAACGGAATTCGAAGTCCTCTAGGTTCTTCACGGTAACTTGCTTCTCAGGGCCAACTTGGGAAGTGGGAGTGAACAATTTCTGCTGTCTCTCCCGAGACTCAGAAGGCCACTTCAACGAAACGGAGTAACCGGAGACATCATGCGCTCTAATATCCTTGACACGGAAGCTAGGACTGAGGGCAGCTCCCTTGAAAGCAGCACCGAAAACAGCAGCCTCATCTGCATTGACACTTGTTCTGAGTTTGTTGGAAGTTCCACAAACTCGCTCCAGCTCCTTCTGAACAAATGGAGTGCGGATGGCTCCGCCATGCAGTATGACAGAATCGATGTCGCTCAGGTGCAACCCAGCAGCTGACAGAGCTTGTTCCAGAGGCTTTCCAACTCTAGTAATATGCTGTTCGGCAAGTTCCTCAAACTTGGAGCGGGTGATGCGATACTTAAAATTGAGATCTTCCTCATAGAGACTTTCAAATGAGGCCCCAGTCTCCGTGTTAGCGCTCAGAACCTGGCGAGCTTTTTCAGCATCCTTCCAAAGCCTCGCCATAGTTTTGCCGTGAGATTCAACATCAGCGGAGGTGACACGGTCCTTCAATTTCTTGTTTTGCACTAGTTCCGCGATCATGTCCCTCACTACGAGATCGTTAAGAGAGTCACCGCCAAGGGTCTTATCCCAGCCAGTTCCCAAAACATGGACCTCTTGAATGGTCTTATTGAACTTTCCAACGTCCTTTACTGAGCGGCTTTGGAAACGAAGAACGCTGGCAGTGGTGGAACCGGCACCCATATCGTAGACGACGTGATACTCAGGCTTCTGCCCATTCGAGACACTAGGGAACTGGCGACTGGTTGCGTAATTCAACCCAACAGCGAGACCTTCACTGATAAGCGCGTCAACATTCAGACCTGCTAATTCCGCTGCCAGCTCTAGACTTCTCTTCTCCTCGGCAGTGTAGAATGAGGGATAGGTGATCACAACGTCTTTAATGTCCGAACCCTTGCCGGCAAGGTTATCTGCGTTAGCTTTGATCTGTTTCAGCTGCATGGCCAAAATTTCTTCGACAAGGAAGGCATCCTTTCTTTCTGTCTCGCCAAGCCTACTGCTTCGAAATCCGACAGTCCCCCGCTCACCAGCGTTTTCCAACTTCAAGGCCGGGTACCGACTATGATATGCCTGAACCGCTTCGTTTCCATCACCGTCGAAGGGAACTCCCACTAGTGACTTCAGATTCGCGTAGACATCGTCCGGATACCGTGCGGCAAGAGCGAGCGCGTCGCCGCCGTAAAATCTCTCAGGGAACGGCGCATTGTCTCTGGTGGGTTTGAACGCAACAGCAGCTGTCTCCTTACGTTTCGAGTCCTTGGTGAGCACAATCTCCAATGGAATCCCGGGTTTCACAAGCACCGCTTTGAGGTATTCTGTGCCGACGTCGATACCAATCACTGCGGATCCAGCGGCAGCGGCAGGGGCGGGAAAGGCAAGGAAAAACAGTAAGAACGGTACGATTAGGACAGAAAGAACTGAAGAGGAAGTAAAAAATTGCGGCGAAGCATGTCGGCGTTGAGGAGCCATGGTCTATATGACTGTTGGAATCATGACATGTCAGCTTTCTCCACTTAAAAATCTCTTGAAAAAGGTATTCTTTACATTGTAAATGCTGGTGATTGAAGAAATCACCAACGTGCGACAAGACTACACTATATTCAGGTATGTGCAAATGAGAGTGTAGGGCAAATGCCGAAGTGCGCCTATAGTGCCAATAGAGGCAAGCTTGATGGTAAACTATGAGGGCCAAGTTAGCTGGAAGAAAATCGGCAGGAAGAGGAGATGGGCAAGTGGCTACATGAACTTTTAAGTCAATAAAGCCATCCAGATTGCGATCACACGGTGAACTACTGGACACCTGGCAGTAAGCATGAGTAATAATTTGCGATAGCGAATTGTCCAAGAGAAACTCTGGGAGAGGACACGTTTGGGGTCTAGGGATGCAAACATCCCCTAACTCGGGCATGTTTGCACAGTGCTTGGTCCCTGCAGATCACGGGTATAAAATATTGCGTTGAATCTACTCTATAGCCCTATAGTTATACATTCCGAATTGATACTTTTAACTGTATAATATTCATATGTTATAGATTCACATCACTACTACTCATCGTCAAACTCAGAATCACTCATCCATTCGGTTTCGTAGGATTCTCGGATCTCCCCCAACCCATTCACGAGGTCTTCCCGTTCATCAACGCCAATAATTCGCCCAGCAACTGTCTCCATTAATTTGATCCTCTCCGCTGTCCGAGAGGAAGCGGTTAGTGCCGCAAGGACATTTATTTTTTTCTCCCTCGCGCCTGGGAATATATCACTGGGGTAGCTGTCCAGAATCGGGAATGCCAGGGGCGCATGGAAACTATGTCTCACATTAGTCCAGAAATACTATCGCTTATAGACCGTCAAGCCGAGCCTCACCCTTGGAACATGGGCACCGAATCATAGAATCGTTGTTTTCGAACTAGGCCCAAATCATTTTGAGGAATGGACCCTTCCTTCCGGTTAACCTGAACTCCCCGCAAAACCTGAACTTGATTAAAAATATGCGCGTTGCTGCTGCCGTGCCCGTCATAGGTGAAATCGAAGTCAAACTCTTTCTGGGCTTTCGATGCTTCCTGTTCTGAAGCCTGTGTCTCATTTGTTGGCCCCCTATATACTGCATCGTTCTCATTGTCTGGGATGACAGAGGACTGCAACTCGAAAATCTTGTGAGTGCCATCATCACCAGCTAAGGATGCCTCAAAATCATGGAATGATCGAAGGCGAGTGGGGAGCGTAACGCTTTCCATAGCAGAGCTAATTAGTGCAGTAGTGTGCCATTCGGACTGTGGGTCGAATTGTACCGTGCTTGGAATGTGGCTAGGCGGATCTATGATTGGCGTATACAGTGATGATTGAGGAGAGATACTATATATAGATCGGGCCTTATTCATATCCCTCTTCAATTGGGTTTGCTGAGATTGGAGCCAAAGTTAGACGTCTTGAAAGGGACGGGGAATCGGAAGGACTCACTCGTGACACCTTTGATCCATCCTCAATTGCCCACACCCAGATGGCCTTCTTACCATATTCGTCTCGCAGCCTATCGATGTAGTTGGCAGAAAAACCACCCCAGGCATCATCCGAGCTCGTAAACAACTGGATCGCGCGTAATTGATCACACTCCTCCGCAAAAGGCCTAACATCTCTATCAAGAAGATCATGCTCTTTGTCCAGGTCGTTGAACAGGTCTTTACCGATGTTCCAGTCCTCGAATGGCATGATTCTGCTGTTCAGCTCGTAGTCATTAAGTTGAACGATTGAGCGCGGATGATAAAAGAGACGATTGTAATCAGACCAGTACCTGACTGTTTCGGATGTGAGTGATGGAGCCGGAAGCCCTGCATCCAGGTTCTTTTGGTAGTCGCTCTGCAAGATTGGGGTTTGTTGCTGTATGATTTCTTTCTTATCCCATAAACCTTGACCGAGGCTCGCGCCCTCTGATAATTCATACAGTGCGTTATACTTACGAAGAGTACCAAAAGCACCCTTCAAATCATAGATCAGGGTCCTGGGAGTAAAAGTCTCCGACCCATCTGCTCCAACGCCAGGACGAAAGTGGACGTCATGGTCAACTGGAGATTCATCTTCTTCATTGTAAGTAAAGTAAGACTCCTATTTGTAGGGTTAAACGAGCTCTTCGTGATGTCATATATATAGAGAATGAACATAGAGCGAAAAGTACCTGGAGATTCCAGAAATGAGTGGCTAGGTAGTTAGCCCGCTGCCCGAGTTGAAGAGTGACAATCTCATGCATGTTCAAACTAGAACATAGGGCGCACATGACGTTATCAGCAGAGGACTTAAGCGGATATTTTGATTGACATGAAATATATACATACAGGTTAGAGACCGGACTTAATTTGATAATGTATCATAAAGTCCTGAAGAGTGGGATCTATTCATGGGGAACGATAGGAAAACAGTATATTGTGTGCCCCGAAGAGTAGATGTACGTTCTATATTGTTAGTTTAAGTATTTCAAATTAAGTTCCTATGGCATGACAAGCTAAACGCACAGACCACATGGGATCCTCGCTTCCATTTACAGTTTAATGTGAAGCATAATTCACGTGACACAAATGGGCCGAATTGGGTATAAGACCAGTCGTCAAGGGCAACAGTCACCTGACATGGCGCCAGTGGGCAGTAAACAAGCTAAAGGCGTTGTTGTGGGTGCGTCACCGATAGGGATCAACCGAACACCTCCACAGTTGGCGACCGGACTCGTTCTTCACCTCGATACTTTTTCTCCCACGGGAGACTGTCATGTCCAACTCAGGGACAATTCCCTTTCTTCTAACCGAATAAATCATAGCTTTCGCCATGGACTCTCCATCGAATGTTATGTCTAGCCCTTCAAAGGTGCGCAACAATCCTCTTTCGAGCCCAACGAAAGCATTGAATCCTCTTTCACCGGAACGCATGAATCAACAAACTTTTTCTACCTCACCTTCAATACCTAATGATATACTCAACATTCAACGGAAACCGAGAGGCCTTTCAGACGTCCAAGCCAAAGTTGCTTTTCTAAACAACCTGTCACGAGCGGGCAGTCCAGGGGCGTCTGCTCCACAGGCTGCTGCCGGAAACTCAGCAGCCCTTCAACGCGCTATCCTTGGTCGCGAGGAGGCAGAGTCTGCGTTAGCCAAAGTCTCCACTCAGTTCTCTGAAGCCCAGTCCCGTGAACGTCGGATTAGTGAGAGACTCGAATCGTTACTGGAAGAATTACAGTCTGCAAAAGAACGTCGAGCTCACGAAAGAACATTATTTGAGAAAGAAATCAGAAAAGCAAGAAAAGAAGCTTTCCGTGCAGGTTCTACATTGGTGAAAGTTCAAGAAGAACTAAAACAGGCAAGATCCGAGGCCAAAGCATCGAAGGATGAAGCGCAATCCGAGCGGGAAGCGAAGGAAAAAGCAAAACAAGAGTCGTTTGAGCGCGCCTACACACTTGCAGGCCTTATGGAAGAAATGGAGGTGCTGAAAGGACGCTTGCGAACAGCGGAAGCCAAGAACCACGCGGGTACTCTTGAAGCACGTGCCCAGGAGATGCGCAAAGAAGACATCGGAAGGATATCATTAGCAGAAGGTGACCTCGCATTCCTTATGACACCTACGCCCCGAAGGCCGAAAAGATCCGCAGAAGAATCGGATGACACGCCAATAGCAGATTGTTCCAACTCTTCTATCGCCCAAGATACTCCTCCAAAGAGACCGAGAGTCTCAGATGTTACCCCTCGGACTGACAAACAGGACGTCGAGTTGCCAGACGAGGCAGAGGACAAGGTCAAAAAACTTGAATACAACTTGAAACACGAACGACGATTGAGGACAGATGCGGAAGGTATGATAGAGTTTCTGAGGGTAGAATGCATGTTTAGACGATGCACTTGCCGTCTCGAAGAAGAGCGGGAAAAGAGCCACAAGCATGATACCCAAGATAACAAGGCAAAAGTATCCGAAGAGCCTGGCGACAATGTTGAGGATAATCGGAACACCGAGCCGCAGGTTGAATTCTCTTCTCAATCTCCGGAGAATAGCTCTGATCAACCGCCTGAGCCAGCCCAGTCACCAGAAGCAGAAGACCAAAAACTGTCAGCAGACACTATCATAACATTCTCGCCTGTCACTGGAACGTTCCGCTCAGTCCCATCCCCCGTCCGCAGGTCTCCGACCAAGAACCCAGAACATGATGTTTTAGAGGCCCAAAATAACGCCAACAACCAGTCGACCTCTCAGCTACAGGTCAACAGCCCACTCGCAAAATATGAGAGAACTCGGCAAGAAACATCTTTCGAGACGGTTCTTGAAACCGAAGGCCGTTCGCCGCTTTTTACCTCTGGGTCCCGTCCTTCGCCCGTTATTAGAGATCTACCCTGGGCATCTGAGTTACCAGATCATCATATCTTCGAAGAGAATGTTGATCATTATGATAGCGTCAAGAGAATACCCTTACGGAATGAGGAGGTAGAGTCAGATCGCTTATTTGGTGTTCCAGGAACGCCTATTGACCGAGAGGACGCACTGGCACAAATTCGAGCACGGAGGGGTCGAACAGGCACCATGAAGAGATCTGTTAGTGCTACAGAAAGCACCCTGCGTGCTGGCGGCATGGGTGTGACTCCTGTTAGGGCAACGCGCCGGATCCCTGCTGTTCAGAATGCAGATGGAAGGCACAGCGATTTACGGGGTCGAAGGGACTTAAGTGCTCCCATTAGGATGTTCCACCGGTAACACTTGTTCAACTCTACATGTGCTGACAGATGGTAATGATATTTTGGTTTAAGACGCTTATTTATTCTGGATATTTATGATACCCTGGTGCTCCAAGGGAAATGGCGTTTTGGGAAGTTCTTCAACCTAACAATTATGGGGCTCTTAATCACCGCTCAGTGATTTATGGTATTCTGCTTTGTTTTTACGAGACCTGCTCTTTCACAATTTTTACCTTCGCTATCCCTTTGCAAAATTCCATTTGTCATGTACAAAAATGGAAACTTTAGATCAGGCTTGAATCGCTTCCTTTCTTTTGAATGTGCATCACACAAAAGCCTATGTGTATGCACTACTACTTTCGTTTAACTACTTTCATTCTGTTTTTCTCCTTTGGTACATAGTTTGTCTTTTCCTGTATCTATGTGATCGTTAAAATCAGGGCTAGATGCAAAATTTGGCCTCCTGAAAATCCGTTGAGGACTGAGCCGTAAGCAATTGGATGAGCTTCTATTAGCCTTTTTACATACATCCCATTGTGGTCCTATTGTCCCTATACAGCGATGGCTCTATAACGTGTTATAGAGAGCAACAACCCGGTAGAGTTCTCTTTCAAGGTGAAGGAGGATCTACTAACTATTTTGCAGTGAGCCATTGTGTCTGGAAAAAGACAGCCCGGGAGTTGGAGTACAGCTTGAGGGTCACATTAAGTTATAGCTTGAATAGCGTATGCACTTCGGGGACAAAACCAATGTCAAATAACTGGATAGCAGGTTTTCTTTGTTTTCTGCAAGTTTTTCCCACCATTGAAGATACAGCAACTTTCCTTGTAAAAAGCTCCGTATAGACTACTGCACCGAGCTCTGGGAATCAGAACTCCTGATGCTATGTGTATGAAGTTGACGGTCCCAGCATTTGCTACACCTGATAGTAGTGTGGTAATTCGGAGAACTGGTGTTCTTCTTAGACGACCTGTGTTCCCTAATTATGGAAAGCACCGAGCAACGTTCTTGGTCCATTCCCTATTGCCTTCTTTCCTAGAGGAATCAAGTCAGGGCTAGGCTATGTGTATCACGTGAGGACTACGCACAAGCGATTTTTATGAGGTGAATAGACAATGCTTCGTCACTATAATTTCAGAGAAGAAAGGTTCTGTGGGCGTGCAGGGATACGGTACTAGGACTTTAAAATTATCCATGCTAGTCAAATGGAGGCTAGAAGCCCTAGGTAGGATGCAGACTCATGAGTGTGCGGGAGAATGGTATATTGCGTGTTTGGGATGACGCAAATAGAGAACTTTGGCCATGTAATCTTGGCGTGCGACGGAAGGTCCATTGTGGAGGCTGGACAGCCTAAAATTAGGTGCTAAGAACTTATCAAGGATAATTCCGACCATAAAACTTTTGCGAACAGAAAGATTAACAAATGACTCAGAGGTGTGGCAGTTCTGTTGCTCTAATTCGCTAATGGTGCGTTTGTTGTCAGTCTTTACGGATTACCTAGTGTGCTTAGGCAGATTGTGTTGGTCAACTCACTAAGAATGTGAGGACTACCCCTACATAGGAGCATCGAATTTTTCTACTCTGTATGTGCATGATTATATACTCTGAAGTGATACTAGAGCGCCTCGAAATGGACCCCCAAGATTAAAGACCATATGTCTAAATAATGGAAATCCCACAGCATCGTATACGGGCACTGTCCACATACGCCTTTCGATCCCACCAGCAGCGAACTAGCTCCTCAACAAAAATACGGTCTGCAGCACTCCAAACATCAAGACCCATCTCAGCCATATCTTCCGTAGTGATTTTGATAGGCTCGTCCTCTCCGCGCGAGGGGTGGGAGAATGCCTCCTCTTGGAGTAGGGGGGATCTGTCATCTTCCTGGATAGAATGGCGGCCTATGGTAACAGAGGGCTCGAGGTCGTCACCCGGGTCGTCTTCGTAGGGTATATGATCATCATCATTGGGTTCTACGTCTTCATAGGGGGTATCCGGACTATCGTGTCGAGCGATGACATCGGACAGGGTGCTGAAAATTTGTGTGGTCAGACGACGGAAGTAAGCTACAATTGCAATCTCCGGGGGCTGGTGAGGGGAACCCGATGGTTGTAAGCTTCTATGGCCGACGGATCCAGAAGGCGGGCTGGGAGGGCTCTCCATAGTTGCTAGGAGCTGAGTGTCTTGTTGAATCTGGTGCTCTTCTTCCTCTTCTTCGGACAATCCATCACGCTTCTCACCAGCCGATGCCCACCAGATAAAGGAAGTGTATGCTAGACGAGCCCAAGAGATAGGCTCAACGATGGGACTGGACGAATATGTTGATGCAGTGTCTGAATCATCCTCCTCGCCAGACTGGCCATCGTCGCTCGGAGACACTTGATGCAAGCCCTTGCGAAGCGTCGCATAACGGCGTGCATCCCGTTGTGTGGCTTTCAACTGAATCGCTTGAGGCGTGTTGTGTTTCGCGGTTGGTGTCGGCAAAATGGATATCTTTGGGAATACCTTCTCGGCTGCATTATGAGAGTAAGCTGGGGGTAGCGTAACCAGGACATCGAAGAGCTCGGACTTCATGGTTAGAACACTATCCGTGCTACAAGCGATCCAAGAAGCATCTTGCTGGGAGTTGACGGGAATATCTGCAAAAGACGAGAGATACGGAATATCATGAATGCCAACATTGAAGAGTGGTCGAGGCCGCAGGCTAGGAATACCAGTTGACGGGAGTAAGGGAATGAGGGAATTAGGCAAGGAGGCCAACAAAGATAGATCGTACACTACCCAAGTCAGTGAAGTAATGACAAGAAAGTGGTCAAGGACTTACCGTAGTTACAAGGCATATGAACGGGTGCTTCAGCCATGAAAAGTATTCTCTTGCGTAGTAATGTTGCTCGATACAATGGATAAATGAGGGGGCCGAAACAATCAAGAAAATCGGGAAGTGACGAAGCAGGATGGAAAGGCGTCAGGGCCGGCCTGGGCGTTTCCAGCATAATCGCATCGCTGAATACACGGTGTCTAGGTGAGCTATCTGGTCGCTCTCCATGCGCCCTCAACCGGAAGCTAAGAGGTGACTCAAGAGGGGAATCTGGAGGCATGCCCGAGGAGTCGCTCTCGTGGATCTCATAGGTTTCCCAGTATGCCGATAATGATTGTGTATTGGACATGTCCAAGGCGTAATTCCTACAAAGAAATCCTTGAACTTAGCACAAGGTTGAAACCGCAGACGAGAGTGAAAAAAGCGACTTACTGCGCTAATTCCTTGAGTTTTGGAGCATGTCGCCAGCTTTTCCCTAGCCTTCCAGAGCTCAATGGTACTAGAACGCCGACAGCAAACATCTTCGCATTGCGCTCCACTTCTTCTGCAGGCTGATTGATAAAGGCGCTGATGCCAGCATATTGTTCGTGCACGAAGTACCTAGAACTACAATTAACCGGGGAATACATGCGAGCAAACGTTTTGGAACGTACACCAGATCCTCCGAGACGTTATGTAGGCCGGATGGCAGTGACTTATACTCGACAATCCCTTCAACTTGAGCTAGTTACTCAGGTCGGTTAGCGAGTTTCAAGCGCAGCGCACTGCGGTGATCGCGAGTGGTACCACTCACCTCCAGGAACTGTACGCTTCCATGATACCACGTAGCTATATTTTCTCCAGAGTCAGCAAAGCTGCACTATCCATTAGATAGTAGAACAATCTCACCCAGCCTTGATATCGAAGCGGATGACGAACAAGGCGGCAATGGGAGGCGGCGCCTCCAAGGCAGGCGTGCGGGGCACATCGAGCCCCAGGGGCTTTCTCTTAAAAGGACCGGGTGCCATTGTAGGAACGCGCGTAAAAAATGGAGTTTCCAGACTCCATCAGATGGCCAAATGACCGTAATCACTGATGTGGCTGCATTGAGGGGATGGGGGGACCTTGGACTCGACGATTGATGTCGACGATAACACGCAAGTTGCGGAGATCGATGGAGCTGGTAGCCGCCTGAGGCACGTAGTCTAGCCATACCCGGTTAGTGTGTCATGGACTGGAACATGTGAATCTGTCTCCTCTTTGAGTCACAATAAATCACTCAAATCGATTGACATCGAACTATATCTTGATTAACTTCTTTCAATATCCCATAAAATTCGCGAAAGAAATGTATTACTCAACAGACTCCATTGTGGTGCGAGTGCCAATTGTAGACTTTCTAGGATGACCCTCGCTGATCCGCAGTCTTGGCAGATATTTATTGGCTTGAGCCGCTTGGCCTGCTTGGCCTCACATACAGGTCAATAAACTATTGCTACTGACTTTGACTTGACGGTAGACAACGAGACACACCATACTTTGTCGGTGAAATACCCAGAAGCCTTAAAAAGTTCTGTCAGCTCGTGCTCTCTATATCCACGATGCCTTCCAAAAATCTACTACATCCCTATTATCCTGTTGATGCACCAATCAACGAGTATGCTCCTAATGAAGTTTCTCTTCTCAACCTCCTTACTACTGCCAGCATAGGCACTGCAACCTTACTAGGTATAATTTATATCTTGGCTAGCATGCTTCGACCAAATCTAAGCAAAGCGGATCGAATTGCAATCTTGTGGTTTTCCTTATGTAGGTTTCCTCAGCATCTTCTAATACGCGATGCGATTCACACTGACATACTCTGGACATATAGCGGGAACGATTCATTGCGTGTTTGAAGGGTATTTCATGTTAAACCATGATCACATGGCTTCGGCTCAAGACTTCTTTGGGCAATTATGGAAAGAGTATGCCTTATCCGATTCGAGATATATGACAGCGGACACGATGGTTCTATGCATGGAGACTATCACAGTGGTACGTTCTCATTCAAGAACATATGCAAGGCAATGTTTCCAATATAGTTGACTGATTGCTGAATAGCTCGTTTGGGGCCCTCTATGTCTCCTGGTCGCGTATTCAATTTTTACGCGTGGTTCCCTCCGTCATCCGCTGCAATTGACTGTTTGCCTGAGTCACCTTTACGGTGATTCGCTGTACTATGCGACCAGCCTGTATGACCACTACGCTCACGAACGCCCATACTGCCGACCGGAACCCTTTTATTTTTGGGTGTACTACTTCTTCATGAACTTTATATGGATCGTGGTTCCGCTCTGTATGTTTTATCACACTATATACGCCGGACAATGACTTACCTCAGGCCTAGATTACTTTTCGCAGAGTGTACAGATTATCAAGACCGCGATTGAGCACTTAGAAGCGACTGCTCTTGGACGCAAGAAGCAGTGAGTGAAGATGGCATATAGCCGCATGGCGTCATGCTCCTGAGCTGTAATATTATTCTAGCATCAGGTGCGGTGCACCGGGTATATGCTTATACGCTCCTTGGGGGATTTTGACAAATGGACCAGAAAATATAAGTCAAATTGGAGAGATGTTTTAATTGTAGATACATATTGCTGCCTAGTTAGTATTAGTAGTATATCGGATCTCGCCTTGGGACGCGTAACGAGTGGATCGCCACAATACTGTCCGGTCATTATGATACTTAGACTAGTCGCTATATTTAAGCCTGGATCGATGGACTGTGTTATCTATGACAAGCTAATCATCCCCGCATTCCGACGTATCCAGCCTTGCCTTAGGGGACTGTTGCACTGACCACTGAAGTCTGGTGTGATTACCTACTTAGCATATCCTACGGGCAGTATGAAGTGCTACTTATGGAAAGACGAAACTTAATCATGATTAACTTATTTCAATGCAGTGCACTGTGTCACTGCGAGAATAGAATACTGCCGAATTAATTGACATTACTATTTGTAATACCGTTTAAGTCTGCGTGGAACATGAATTATCCACGGTCCTCTTTCATTGCCCAAATATAGGGTTGAAGCTCTCGCATTCCAGTTGCAGTGGCAGGACAAGGGGGCCGCGGCCATCCCTGAACCAAAACGGTCCAGACCAGCAGCCGTCCAATAGGAAAAAGGAGCGGATGATTCTCCCGCAAATCTGACTGGAAGCGGTTAGACACATTCTTGTTGCTTTTTGCCCTTTTTCTGCCTTGGTGCCGGATCTCGAGCCTGAGTGGGTTTGATCCATTTGGTTTCCCCGGCAGCCTGCAGCTCGAGTGCTAACAAAAAGCTGGACTAACAACTCTCCCACTTTCGTCATTGATGTACCATATACTTAGTATTACGATACAGGCATTCAAATACCTTCCTTGATAGTGGTCGAATGAGCAATGGTCTTGGTTACTTCCACCCAAAAGTAATAGACAATGAAATAAAATAGTGGTAATACCTGCTCAGAATTCATTACTGTTCCTGTGACTACTATTAAGGTATACAATAAATTCCGATAAATATAAGTATTTACAGATCCATTAACTTTAAAAGAGCAAAACAGTCAGTCAGTTAAGTCAAAGTCAGGCAGCTGACCCACAGTTCCATCATCAGCAGGAAAGTCACTCGCACTTCTCCATCTGCACCTTCACCCACCCACCATTTGACCGCCTGTTTTGATTCTCTTCCTTTTTGCTACTGTTTTTTCTTTTCTTTTCTTTTTTCTTGTGCTGCAGCTGTGATTCTCCTCCTCCTGTGTCAGTGTTCTCCGGAAGATCATTGATTGTCATTGTAAGTAATAGCTCCTCCTGCAGGGGTTTTACTTTACCGCCAATAAATAAACAATCCCCGAGTGACGTCGTCGGGTACAACGCATGCTATCACCCATTATATGAACACCGGTTTCAGATAGCCGCTGCTTTCGCTATCCCTGATTCTTCTCTATAAATGATGCTAACAATTGTCGGTCGCAGACATCGATGCCGTCTCCTGCTACGCCGCATCGCCCCGCCGATCTAGGGGGAAGCACCAAATCCTCCCCAGTGAAGCAGAAACCGTTGGATATCGGGCAGCCACTGGGGATATACGACACAAACTCCGTGCGAGCAAAGATCCGCAAATGGCAGCAACAAGGTGGAGGAGTAATCACGGCCGAAGAAGTCGTCTACTACGAGGAAGACGACGAGAACTCGACCGTCGATTCGCAATCCAAGCCCACGAAGGGGACCACAACCAGACAGCGAAGCAAGAGTACACCCCGGAAACGGGTCATTAGCGATGAACACTGGAAATTAAATCGCACCCCGACACGGACCCCTCAATCAAAACTACCGCCGCCCAAGCGCATTTCACAATACACGACTAATGAACAATTGCGAACCCCGCGAGCCGAAAGAAATGAGTCGAGAAGAGATGATAAGCCACGACCTTCTCCATCCGTCCGCAGCGTGAGCAGAGAAAGAGCCAGTACAGACTCGAGGAGTAGAGAACGAAGGAAATCAAGGGTATATCGAGAGGGCGAGTCTCTGTTAGGGAGCAGGATTGATGAAGAAACCGCGTCGCATAATGGATCTGCCAAATCTGGCTCCCGGCCTACTAGTTCGGGCAAAATACAGGCGGGCGCTAGATCGGAACTGGCAGAAGATGCTTCGAAGAAAGGCAGTGTCAATGACGATGACTTTGAATGGACAGCAAGTGAAGCCGACTTCTCAGAGTTGTCGAAACGCCGTGCGCGAGGTAACCCTACCCCCAAAGGTCGCGGCCTTCCGAAGGTGCCGAAGGGTGGTATTTTCGAGCACATGTTCGGTGAATCAAGGAAGATATTTACGAAGCCGGAACCTCCAAAGCCGAACCCTAATCGAGGTTCAAAGATCGAGGCATGGCTATCTGGTACATCAGACCCGTTTTTTGATGATGTTGATCCCGACGTGGAAGTCCCTGCGCCTCTGAACACCAAGGGTAATAGGACCAAACTGTCACCAAAACGAGAGGAAGGTCGTGGCCATGTCACCGACTCGGGGGCAGAGAGCGACTACCGTCGGAAAAGTACGAGTAAGCGACGCGTTCCAAGCAGAGAGGAGCGAGTGAAGTCGATGACGGAGGAGATAATAGCTTCACAAGAGCCGGAAAAGGAGACAGCCTCGACCTTGAGTGAGAAACGATCTGCTGAGCATAAGCATAGCCATTCGTCTTCCAGCAACAAAGAGAATGCTGCGCCCGAAAAGGAATCATTGAACGTGGTGCACGGTTCTTCTTTATCGGAAACGCAAACAATTTCAGAGAGCTCTGAAGTGTCTGGCAACAGTGCGCCGGTTCCGCTCGGCTGTCAACGACCATTTCCTAGCACAGGAGATCATCCACTATCCACTATCGCGTCCGTTGAGTCCGTGAGCACAGGCGATGACAGCCAGTCTCAAGCACCTGCCCCCCAAGCTCCCACAGAAGAGAACGACCCAACTTCGGCTCAAGAAAAGGAAAACCAGGAAGGAAGGGACCATTTCGACCTTAACTCTCTTCCAGTAGTGTCAACTCAGTTGAAGAGGCGCCTGACTACGCATGATGACCTGATGTCGGTCCTCTCTGCTCCAAATAGCAGGAGTAGGAGTATCCGATCTGCCCGTAGCATACGCACAAACAAAAGCCGCATCACCAATGCCACCGTGTCTGACCTTCTCAAGGAACTATCAGCCGATGAAACAAAATATATGCGTGAGCTAAAGACACTAGTTGGTGGGGTCATTCCTGTACTGCTTACCTGTGTTCTTTCAAAGTCCGATTCCGCGATTGCTGCTGGTCTCTTTCGACCATCGACGGACCCGAAAGATGAATTGAATTTTAGCAAGCCAATAGTAGACATGGGTGTTGCAATCGAGCGCTTGAAGACATTGCATAAGCGGATTCCTCAAGACAATGTGGATTCTTTGCTTACGTGGGCTCAGGGGGCGCAGAGAGTGTACCGTGACTATCTTAAATCTTGGAGATTGGGTTTCAAGGATGTTATTGTAAACCTAGCTCCCCTCAAAGAGAACGAGGCGATGAATAACGCCGACACCAAAAGCTTGGACGAAGGTATGGCAAGGGATGAGAACGGAGATGTGGTAGATAGTGATGGCGAGAAGGTTGATGTCGCATATCTGCTGAAGCGGCCTTTGGTACGCCTGAAATATCTCGCGAAGACATTCAAGGGCGTCAATATGCTGCAGCCATCTGACAAGGCCGAGGACATATCTGTGTCCTATCAAAATCTGGTAACCGAAGCCCGCCGTCGTGCGCGCGAGGAGCGGGCAAGGCTTGAAGATGAATCTGCTGCTAGTATTGACCCAACTCGGGCTCGCGATCCAGCAACGTTAGGACCGCTTGCCGGTGTGACTGTCAATCGGGCGCGCAGGGTTCGAGCTCGAGACTTTTTTAACCTTTCTTTGTACCATTCTACCGGGCAGGTCATAGACTGTCGCGCAGAAATCCTCCTGAGAGACAATTCTTCCGAGAACGGAGTTGGAGGAGATCTGCTTATCTGTGAGGTAGACCATGCAGACCGCTGGCTACTCTTCCCTCCAGTGGACCTTGCATTTGTTTCTGCTCGCAATGGTGATGTGAAAGGAGAGATCGTGGTTATGTTGCGCAGTCCTCCGGGGCAGCCAAATAGATGGCAAGAAATACTGGTTCTCCGAATTGACGAAGAAGACATTGGGTTCGAGTGGGTTCAGATGCTGGGACTAAATCCTGTGCCGCCAGCGATCTGTCGAAGCCAGAGCTTCATAGAGCGAGCGAAGCAGCGGCAACGAGCACAGACTATTTCCTCCAGTAATAACTCCTCAACCCATGAATCTCCATCAAGTTCTACCAATATGGACATTCCTATCGGGGAGAAGGCGGTTTCTCGTACGCTGCGACGCTCTTCACTCAAGGAGCCTCTGTCTGATCCGAGCACCGTGGGGTCTTCAGCTACCGAATCTCGAATTTCAATGCAGACCGCAATTACTCGTGACTCGGACTATGCGGCCGGAGAATCAGATTTACCAAACAAACCATCGCCACGTACCCAGCCATCCATACTTCATTCCAGGGATCCACGCAAAGCTGCAACTGGCAACGATAGATCCCCTACTAGCCTCAAGCGATCAAAAGCAAAGAGAGTTGCACGACTTGATGAGGAGAACCCCCCTGTCCCTAGTCTGCCAAAGGATCCCAGTGCTGGCGGTCCCAAACCAACCCCTGCAACTCATCGCCCGGATCAGAACGAGACTAAAACCCATAAAGAACATTATCCCCCGAAAACTCCGACAAGGGACGTACAAGAAGCTATTTCTCCGCGGGTCTCATCTGTACCGTCTATGGACTTGCCTCTCATCCCAAAACTCAGGAAAGGCAGCAGCCAGACGTATATTTCTGAGTCTCCAGCATCTACATCGGACGAAGAATACGCGCTAGATTCATACAGTATTCCCGAGAGTCCTACACGGAAGAAAGGCCAATCTCGCTCCAACTCCGATACTTCCGAACCGACAAATGGAGAAGAACCTCCACCACCTCCTCCACATTCTCGCTCCCCAAGCTCGACAGGATCAAGTCTTTCAAATGCTCCAGTTCTTAGTCCGTCCGGTCCCCTGCCTAGACGTCGTGGCTCTTCTCCTTTGAAGCACGAATACGAGCCTTCTACGGCATCCGAGACTTACTCCGACTCTGAAACGTCAACCGTGCGACGTTACGACTTGTACTCCGAATCGGATTACACGGGTTCGGACAGTTCAGATGACTCGGAGGATGAACTACCTTCCATCCAAGGACACCATATCCCGGAATCGACCGCACCGGCATCCCTTCTCACATCAGCTACTTGTTCTCTGTCACCTTCGAACTCCGCATCTCAGGGTGGATATAGATCCGTCCCCCCACAGCCCAACAAGTCGTCCACTGTGGTTGCTTCCGTCTTCGCATGGTCTGATAAAGGTTCCTGGGAAAGTCTTTTGCCTGATGAGTGCAAGATCCTTGTTAGTCCTGGGCTTGTGGAAGCATATGATATGAAGTCGGCATCTGCTTGGGATGACGATGACACACCCTCGAAGCAAGAGCGACCGTTGATTGCTCTCGAACTGACCCCCCTCGTGCCCATCCGGCGCGGTACTGCAATTGATATTAGCATCCGTTCCCCTCCAACTGAACGGTCTAAGGTATACTGGAGCAACAATATCATGTTCCGCTCCCGCAATGCGGATGAGTGCGAGGCCTTGTACGGACTCATAAACCATGCGCGCATCAACAACCCGACCTACATCGCCTTGCAGAACGCCAGAGGTCCCTACACGCAACAACCTAACCCTATAGAACGTCCCGCCAAAAGTGGGGGATTGTTCGGCTGGCCACGGCGCAGGAAGAGCTACCGTGCGTCGGGCTCCCCTCGATCAGTTGCTGACCACTCCGAGAGTAGTGTTGGCACTATGAGCAGTGCCTTCTCGGCCTTGAAACGGTTTGGCGCCGGAAGCAAGATGTTCAGCATTCCGCGGTCCTCAGTTACAAAAGAAGATAGCTTGTACTCAAGCTCTGCTGGCTCGGGAACAAACCATACATCTACATCTGGGATTGGCAGAATAGCAGCTGCTATCAAGAATATCGACGGCATCGGCCTTTCGAACGCGAAGATCAGACTCTACATGCGCGAAACTCAGTCCAAATGGCGCGACATGGGCGCCGCTAGGCTCACAATTATGCCTGCACCTCAACGTCTAGAAGCAGCCGCCGGTGAATTAGATGACGCTAGTGCTGCAACGGAAGGGGCTGGTGGAAGCCCACCAGCCTCTGGAGCCACCTCGCCCCGGCGTACGGTCGATTCTGAAAAGCGCATCCTTATCCGCGGCAAGACTCGTGGTGAAACCCTTCTCGATGTTTGCCTTCCTGAAAGCTCTTTTGAACGAGTGGCAAGAACAGGGATCGCTATGTCAGTTTGGGAAGAGAGTGAAGGCGGCGCCATGCCCAAGAAAGGCGGCGTCACCGGTGGCTCGTCTAAAATATACATGATCCAAATGAAGAGCGAAGCTGAAGCAGCGTATACATTTGGACTTGTCGGAAAGCTCAGATATTAGATTCTTTGAGCGCTCGTTACGTTACATCTTTTGTTGACCCTTTTCTCTCCTTATATTTTGTTGCTATCACGTTCTCTTTTTCTTTGATTCTCTTCCACGACCTCCCCCGAGCTCTACCCTCAAATGTGCGGTGTTTTCTTTTTGTTTGGGTTTTTTATTGATAGATGCGTGCCCATACCCCCTTCAGTTTGTCGCTCTATGTTTAGATGTTACTATATATTTTTTTTCTTTATGTGAGATTTACGAGACCAGATGCCATTTACATGTATGTATGTGTCCACGAGGCAAGAAATGACGGAGCGTTATGCAAGTCCATTGAATATAGTCTCGATAGCATCCTCAGCATTACTCAAAGTTTATCATATCCAGCGCAGTGTGATACTACCCCCCAGCAGTGTCATTATGCACTCTATAGTCCCATAATTAGATATGAAAGTGAATGGAGAAATATGTAATAGTTTTATCAGCCGAATATACCTACCAAGCCGAGTATCTATACAGTACACCAATACCAACATTAATACATAGTCTATCTTCACTCCAACAAGATAGCAGGTTCCAACGAATCCGTTTCTTTCGCTTCCGCCGCGCTAGATTTCTTAAAAATGAAACTGACCCTATTGTCCTCATCCTCCAGTATGGAGAGAAGTACGTCGTCATCAATCGTTTGCTGGATACTTTCCAGTCCATCAGTTGCGGTTGCCAGGTGGCAGGGGTCGATATGCGAATACTGAGCCAGCGATTCTTGCATCTTACTCTTCTGCTTGGTAGATTTTGGGCTTTTTGGTGTTGAACGCGCAGCACGTTTCGTCTTCACCAGAAGCTCTTGCCTTTCGATGTCCAGCTCGGAAGCTTTAATGAGTGTCGGGAGATCAGGGAATTCCTCTTCGGTATCCTCCTCCTCACCTTCGTCTGCGTTGTTCAGATCCGATGCGTTGTCGTCTCCGTCTGTGGGTGAGTCAGCCGGGGTCGAGACATTTTGTCCCCAGCCTCCACAATTACAGCCTAGAAGCTCGTGTGTTTGACATTTGCTTTCCCGGTTCAGACGGAAGAGGTCCTTCAGTTCGTCTCGGGAGAACTGGGCTGCGTTGTTCTTGTGCTCCATGATGCTATCGGCGAGTCCGATCTTCGTTACTTGGCGCTGCCAGATCTTTTCTTCCAAGCAGCCTTTGAGCAGAATACGGTAAATTCGACAGTGGCGTTTCTGTCCGTCGCGATGGATCCGGGCCATCGCTTGGATATCGGTGGCTGGATTCCAGTCCACGTCGAATAATATGAGGCGGCTGGCGCCAATTAGGTTCAGTCCGGTGCCTCCTGCCTTGGCGGATAGGAGGAACGCGAAGCAGCGGCTTGCTGGGAAGCGGTTGAAGTCTTCGACTAGAGATTGCCTTTTCTGTGCCGGAGTCGAGCCGTCTAGCCGTAGAAATGGGAGTGATAGTGATGTTAATAGCGTGGATAGTAAGTTCAGTGTGGAGGTGTAATTTGAAACGAGAACGACTTTCTCTGAAGTCGTCGTGTGCAAGCTATATAGCAATTGGTCTAATACTCTTATTTTAGCACTGGAGGATGGGGAGAAGTGTCGGAGAAGGTTCGGAGGTAGCGAGGATAGTAAAGCTGCGATTGTTTCGCTCGGTTTTTCGTTTACGTCCTTTGGCGACAGCAGGGAAGGGCTGTTACAGAGCTTCTTCAGGATGGTGATGAGCTGTAGAGCGTTTTCTGAGTTGCCGACGGCGCATTGAAATACGGGTGAAGCGAGCACACTCTGGTATATGCTGGCTTGAGTGGGCGTTGGATCGCAGAAGAGTACATATTCTGACTTTGGTGGAAGGTAGTTGGCTAGGATTTCTGCGGTTCTCCGTAACATAAACTGGGAGGTGAGTTTCCGGAGTTCTTCGTTCCTACCTTCCCCCTTTTCAATCTCCTTCTTCGTCGCTTCTGGTTGTCTACTTTTCACGATAGGGCCTTCGAACTCCCGTACGAACGCCTTAAAGGTACCCAAAACTCCTGGGTTAACAAGGTCCACTGCCGCAAAGAACTCCTTCAGGTCGTTTTGTATCGGAGTACCTGAAAGTATCACTCGTTTGGCAGCATTCAGTGACTGGATCGCCTGTCCACTTTTGTTCTGAAGCGTCTTGAGTCTGTGACCCTCGTCCGCGATAATAATGTCGACCCCAGCACCTCTGGCTAGCCCTTCTTGCACGGTTCTTAATTTTTCATAACCAACAATCATGATATTATAAGCTTTGCCCTTAGTGAAGTCGGTCAGTCGTTTCCTCTTGTCGTCAAAGACAAATACGCCGATCCTTTCATTCCCTAGCCATTTGCGGAACTCTTTTCTCCAGTTGTTGATCAGAGTCACGGGGCATACAATGAGCGCCTTCCTCACTTCCGGAGAGCTCTCGTAGATAGGATTTTGTTTCAGGAGGGTCCAAAGCAACGTGATGGTCTGCAGGGTTTTGCCTAAACCCATATCGTCTGCTAAAATAGCTCCTTGACCATTGAATTCTCTCATTCCCATAACACATTCATAGAGGAATTTGACTCCCTCACGCTGATGAGGACGCAAATGCTTTGCTAAGATAGGGTCCACCACGACATCGACAATCCTTTTGCCCTTCGGCACAGATGCCGGCCGCTTCATCACCAGCGCACCAGGCTGTTTGGGGTCATGGCGAGGAACAGGCTCTTCGACTAATGTTTGCGGGATAACTGTGCTTTCTAACAAGGGTCTTTGGTATGCGCTGGAAATAGGGGTTGTTTTCCTTGAAGCAGGATTTGACAAAGTCCCGGTCTGACCTTTCTCACTTTGGTTCTGTCTGACTGCTGTGATCGATTTCGATGTACTAGGCTTATTTCCCATCACAGTCACAAAGGCTTTCTTTGGGAGCGCTGCCGGTAGGGTCGGACTAGGCTTCGTTTCCAAGAATGGTTTCCCAGAGAGGTACTCCTTCTTGGGGATTTCCGTATCAATTTCGACTTCTTTACCTCCGATCGACAGCATAGTCCCGGGTTCAAGACTCGAAGGGTACATTCCCTTGCCCATGTCCTTACCCGATACGTCCCGCAGGTAAGCAAAGCCATTCCGGATAGAGAGGATACCGTCACCATCCCATGTCTTGTTCTTTTTTGCAGTAGGTCTCCGCCTATTGTTTTCGGTAAGCTTTACATTTCTCTTCTTCCTTGATTGATAGAAAGAAAAGGAAGAGCGATGATAAGGAAGTCATACCACAGAACATTGAAATATTTCTCCCCCGTAGAGCCATCATCCTTGATACCTCCACCTGCTGATTCACCTATATTACTCATTTGAACCAAGGGTTTCCTGTCACTTATTGCCGATGAGTTTGTGCTACCCCCGACACGGCCTTGATGCAGACGCGGCTTCTTAGCAGGTGGGCCATAGTTGTCCTGGGTTTCAGTGGTGTGACCTGGCTTTGTACTTGATTCTTGGGCAAGTTTCCTTATTAAAGGAGATTTGAACGGTTTAAAGACCATAACGATCGGCCTTCAGACTTGTTACTGGTCGATTTCCATGCCTCTAAGCAGGCAGGTGAATATCTTTACCCGTGGGACGCGGCACACGGAACGCGTGATCACATGATATCACATGTAGATTAGTATTGCCCGATTGGGTAGTTCCAGACACAGACCTGCCTATCCTACTACCTCAGTATCTATTTTATACAATCTCATGATGGGAGCCTCCGACATATCTACGGGTCAAGGCATGCTTTCAATACCAGTGAGCATCATTAAATTGACTGAGTTTAACAAGAAGAGAACCAAGATTATTACATGTCAGTCATATAACGAAGACAAAGACCTATGTTTGTCTGATCGATCAAGAAAAAAGTACATATCGTAGGGATATACCATCGCTTGCTTGCAAGTTTATAGGTAGTGATCTTGATAGACCATCTATCCATATATCTAGTATGTTTTAGTTTTTTTTTCAGCGCTCACCCTTTGAAAAGGGCCAGCACTCATTTGGCATCATCCATCAACACTTTGTCCGTCAGAGGGACGAACTTCGGTCCTTCGTAAGACCTCATCCGGAAGAGCCACCATATGGTCACAAAGATCGTCAACCCTCCGGTCATCAGACTGGCGTAGTTCATGGAAGCCGCGTCGGTAGGTAAAGCATATGGGAAGCAGAAGATGACCACAAAAGCGAGGATGTAGATGCAGGACAAGGCGTTAACGACGTAACCAATACGACCCATCCAGAAGTATCCAGGGGTGAATGTAGACCGGCGAGTCAGAATGTGTGGAAGAATGGCGGCACAGTAGGAAAGACTAGACAGCTGCACAAAGCAACCAACGAAGGCGCTGAAAGCAGTCGTGGAACCCACATAGATGCAGGCAAGAATAGTGACAATCACACCGCAAACAAGGGTGGCGTTGAAGGGGTTGTGCATCCGAGTGTTGATGCGCGCAAGCCAGCCAGAGAACGGAGTCGCTCTGTCACGGGAGATAGTCCACAGGGTACGACCAGCAGTGATGTAGCAACCGGCGCAGGTGATAACGGTTGGGAGGAAGGCTACGATCAGCAAACCAAGAGCTCCACCCTTGGAACCCGTCGCCTGGCGATAAATCTCAGCGAGAGGAAAGCCGTAGACACTAGAGATAACGGCATCTAGATCGTTAATCGAGTAGAACACTGCAATCATGTAGAGGAGACCGGTGATAAAGCCGACAGCCATTTGGGCCAGAACGGCCTTGGGAATATTCCGACTCGGTCTGCCAGTTCGTGTTAGGATTTTTTTGGGCCACTACAGGACAATCAAGAAATTTACCTAGGGATCTCCTCTGCAAGGTGAGTTGAGCAGTCAGGCGTACCCACACTGTAAGCACCATTGAGCATTCCCGCGACGAACACAAAGCCTTCGCTGGAATAACCTGTACCATTCTGCCATGTGCGCCACACGTCCGCATTTGAAGCATAGCCTGTCCCGTTGACATGAGGCATGACAGCACAGACAACAATGGTGATAAACACACCCGCAAGGATGAAGAACATCCCGAGGTTCCCGATGTGCGGAAGTAGTCGGTTCATGAAGAGAACGATGCAGCAACAAAGCCATGTGCAAATAATGAAGCTGATGAATATGTGCCACGACTGGGGTACAAATCCAGGATGCATCAGGGCGTACATGGAGACAGTCTGCTGTCCCAAGATGGCAGACATAGAAGCAGCACCCAGGATCCAGGCAAGACAGTTCCACAGACCAGCATAAAACCCGCACACGCGACCATACTTTCCTGCTGTGATAGAGGCCCAGTGGTAGACTAGAGGCACGTTAGCGACACAATGAATCAATCAACACAAGGTACTTGTCAACATACCACCGCTGGCAGATGGCATTCCCGATGCCAGTTCAGCGATTGAAGCTGCTACCAACCAATAACAGACCGACACGGCAATACTATTAATATCCACATTAGCACCGTAGTCGAGAGGCGATAGTCCCAAGGTCACTGTACAATTCGTAGATAACTCCCGATGGTCCTCCGTTGCTCAGGGCGGTAACCACACTGCCACCTTGTGCGATCCATGTGTTTCCGGTTGTAACAGCGACAGCACAAATGCTTAACAAACTGAAGTTCCGATCAAGCTCCTGACGATGCCTGGATGCATTAATCAATTCTCCCGGCGATTGATCCTCCGCAGTCGACTCGATGGCTCCCGCTTTTTTTGCTGGAGATACCGGCTCTTGCCCCTCCGTAGATGCCATATTCGAAACCAAACACAACCACCGTCGCGACGTATATTTAGAAGTGGAGTCGTATAATTAGTCGAGATAAAGAGGGACGAAAGAAAAGGAGAGAGGGCGAACGGGGGAGTGGGTGAACGGAGCAGTCTTAAAGAAAAGTGATGGTAAAGACGTGGGGCGAGAGTACAAGGCCGCTCTATCACTGAGATAAATGAATGGCAGGGATATAAATGAGATTTGGCTAGAAGTAATAGCCGGACATTACTTAGTTTTAAGTATTAGTCCTCCGGAGTCGTAACTAGTAGGTTAAAAAAAACCCCCAGTCTCCTAATGAAGGGTAGAACTCTGGTGTGAGTCTAAGAGTTTATACTGGAGAACGATCAGTTGGAGTATCTAGGACACCCCAGATGGTGGAACACGTTTGTAGCAAATCATCAAGAACAACCGCCCTTGTGGTGGCCATTGAACCGTTTGTCCAACCTAAAGTGGGCCAGGGAGGACTGCTGAGTGGTTCCGGATGCATACTAACTCTGCGATTGAACAGGGATGCGCGGAGAGAGACTTTACCTGAAGGGGGAGCTTCAGCAGATGGCCCGGGCAACCCTGTTTTTCATCTAGTATTCTTCATCGGAGTATGATCTATAAGTTGAAAGGAACTCATGCACATTGGCTAGTCTTCTTCTAAGGCTGAGATGGATTTCCATATGGCAGTTGAACGTACTTACTCCCCCACATTGGTTATTCTTTTGCAGGATATCTATCTATCTCCTCAACAAGCATTAAATTATCATGTCCATGTGAAGATGTTGTGTCACACCATATCCCGCCTGTAGGTTAACTAGGAATTACACATTTCCAACTCTTTGAGAAAGGAGAACAGAAAGGTTAGCTGATAGAGTAGCCAAATTACTACCTCAAGTAAATGGCGATACTACCGTAGCAGGATCCCAAAACTCCATGTGTCTCACTCCTTGTGCGTTTCTAAGTTAGACTAGTGACTTAGTATTGATGACTTACTTCTGTAGCAGAGAATTCATGATGATGATGATGATGATGATAATAATAATAATAATAATAATAATAATAATAATAATAATAATAAAGAACAAAAAAAAATTGAATAAAATAAAAAGAATAAAAAAAAAGGCGCAGCACTGGTAACACACACAAACACAGACACAAGTGGGCACACAATACTTTAGGATAAAGAGCACGGGAGACACCGGCAATGTTCCACTTTGCCCTTTGCCACCAGTAAAGTTTGTTTTTATGGACCCTAACTTTAATTCCAGACCGGGGCCAATGATACGGGGCCCCAGCAGTACCGCATATCGTTTAATCCGATGATTACACGCAGCCCGCTTATCATCCGGAATTATTCATTTTCATTGCAAATTATCCCCTACACCTGATCGATTGCCTTCTTCGGCACCTCTTTACCACCTAACCACAATCTTATTATCTACTAATTGATTGTTAATATATGGTGCCATATTCTAGATACCTTGCGGTGGAAAAAATTTTTCTCAATGTTGTCACGGATCTTCTTAAAACCACGGAAGAGAGAAAAGGACATGCAACCATCAAACCATGGAAAAGATCACCGAAGACATTCTCCCACACACTAAACCTCATCTGCGCCTTTTACCACAGGTTTAAAATTCGGTTAAGAGCCAAGCGTCTCAAGGAGACATATCTTCTATAATTATTCACACAAACTAGGTGAAACATAGCCAGTTTAGCAATTATAGCATCGAATCAGTGACTCGGTCGAGGCCGTCATCGGCTTCTCCGAGTGTCTATGGGTAATATAGGATATAGTGCATATACGAAATACTACCTAGCCTAAAATGAGCTTTTTTCCTTAGATTGCGCAGGCGGAATACCTCGTGGGCCATGAATTCCCACCATTAATCTATAGAGATCGGACGATTTCTCTTGGGGGGAAACTCCCAGATTTGATTTATTATTACTAGCAGAAAGGTTCTTCACAAATTTCATCGCTTAGTCAAGACCCGAGAAATAGTTATGAGTCGGCGACAGGGATTAGGCGTCTAGTGCAGTCTATTTTGAAGTCAATTGAGAAACAAGGAAGAACAGGAACAAAACTCTATATCCGATCCTTCCGTACATGATGCCGAACGGAGTCTAAGATGCCACCGACTCAGCCTCGAACGGACTATTCATAATCATTAGTAGTACTTATGAATGCATGATTTTCGAACGGTTCCATGTCCAACAGTAGAAAAGGCATGGAGCTATCCATATTCATACTTTCTTAGCCTTACTAGTCATCAGTAGTAGTACTACACTACATGGTTTTTGGACACACATCCGAAGTATGCATTGATCTAGTTTCCAGAAAGCTAGCTAAGGAACTGATGTGCTAAGTAAGTTTCGGTACTCAATTGGATTCGGTCAGAAATGAACTTAGAACTAGTGTAGACCCACTTATCGAACCCAATACATGCCCTGTGGATTTGTACTGTCGATTGTAATTGTTGCTGTAAATTAGATTTTGCAGTGCACGTTCAAGTTGGACGTTGCCTATACGTATGATTATTCGCTGGACTAGACACTACCTGACTGTCTATTCAAAAACACTATTACCCACACTAAAATTTTTCAGCTCTCCAAAGCATGTAGTACTACTTGACTCAGTCTCATGATTTGCCAACAGAAGGTCAGCTAATAGAGGTGGTCTGAACAATGTTCAGGGATACTCTTGACCATGGTTGGCTGGAGCATTGGCGTGGCCACCCTGGTCCTCTGCCCTAGGATTATGACTCCAATTTATTTTTTATTTTTTCATTAAAAAAATAATAGTAATTAAAGGCACCATGGAAGGAACATCCAACCAAACACGGTAGCAACCACGATTCGCAAAGTGACATGATTCCAGTTCCTGGAGGGCCCCGCAGACAAGGTGGATGAACTGTGTCTTTCCCTCTCTAGGAATATTGGTTTGGTCTGGTTCACCTATGAGCTCACTGAAATTCTTCTCATCACTCTGGGACAAACATGGACAACATCCTCTTTGGGCTTTTCTCTAAATGCCATTTCCAATTCGTTAACCATACCTTAATCTACGATTTCAGTCAAAGGCTGCCGGTTGATCCTTGCAGCCACGCACCCCCCTAGCAAATGCGTCTATTGTTCAAAGCTTATCTCGAAGATGTTGGTCCTTCCCCTCATATATCTTCAGTCTTTCCCTTGGTCCCTTGCATATATTTGCTCGGAATGAATGTCAGTTAACCGGTCGTTCCCTGGACTTACAGGTTGCTCTCCGATACCATGTCAAGCTTCAGTCCCGATTTCACGAAAAGCTTCGCTCGGGAAACATGGACTCTCTACGCAGTAGGGATGCTAGGGGTTTGCCTGCGGTTGTAAGTTGTCATTGAGGTTGGAAATTTTCATACGTGTACACCTATTACTTTTGCTTGGCCGTGCTCTGATGAAAGGTTCCCCTACAGTGTCGCACGAATACGTCGATTAGGGATCCGAAACCTTCAGTCAGACGACTACGCAATGGTCTTCGCTGTCTTTTGGTATACAATTCTATGTGTCGCCCTGAACGAGGTGGTTGTCGTTGGGGGCTCGAATCTGATGAGCGAAGAAGATATCAAGAACTTGACCCCGGAACTTAAAGCAGATCGAGTGAAAGGAAGTAAGTGGGTGTACGTGTCGGAACACTCGTTCGTTCTCGCGGTATGGGCGATGAAGGCCTGCATGCTGGTCATCTATGCGCGTATAACGTACGTATCTTCCACTCAGTTTCGACACGAGCAACGTTAGTGACCTAATTAAATAGGGAGGGTTTACGCCAAAGAAAGTGGGTTAACTATCTTGCCATATATGTATTTCTCGGGTTCATCACCGTTGAATTGTCCCTGTTCTTGATTTGCCGGCCGATATCAAATTACTGGGCCGTGCCTACACCCAATTGTCAGTCATCACTCCTGGAATCTTTCTAACTAATAGGTGGCACAACTGACCGAGCAGCAGATCAATGCTCTAGCTACCAGTACTATGAAATCATTCAGGGATGTATATCGATCTCCGCCGATATTTTCATGCTCCTTATCGGGCTACCACTCCTGCTGCAAGTGCGCGTGCCTCTCAAACAGAAGCTGATACTTGTGGTCATCTTCGGCATGGGTATCTTCGTTATTGTTGCAGCAGTTCTGACTAAAGTCTACTGTCTCGTTCCGTCACTTATCTCATATGTCTACATGAATTGGTATTTCCGGGAAGCAACGGTGGCCGTTCTCGTCACCAACCTGCCGCTCATTTGGTCTCTCCTTCGCGATGTGTTCCCGGCCCTCAAAAGTTGGACAGGGGGATCCAAGCGGGGTACCGACCGGTATCGGTCTGGCCCTTGGACTAGCAAAGCCTCGGGGTATGGCCGGCACTATGGACCGTCCAGTCAGCTACGCTCGGGGGATTTCAATATGCACGACTACAACCGAAGCGCCGTTCATGCTCAGAAGCCGGCATCAGACGTCAGTATACAAGCGAGTGACGATCGGGATATTAGCGATGATGGCTCTGACAGAGCCTTAAGAATTCGACAAGACGTTACTGTCACAGTGGAGCGTGAATCTCGGCCCCCCGAATATTGGGGAAACCATAATACCAAGACTGAAAGCCCTAACGGCTTGCATCAACCACAACCATGAAGCACACGAATTATCGTCCCAACGAGTTTCCAAAAAAAATTCTCGTTCTGTGTACATACGTATTTACATGTCCTTCGACTCCGCGTTTTTTCTTTGTCTCTTTCTTTTGGGGGGGATGTATAGAGTGTATATATTTTCCTTTGTTATGATGGTTTTGGATATCCACTAATTCTACTAGAGTCCGGGGGAGGATATTTCTTTGTCATGATATGTACTGTCATCATATAACTATGGGCACTACTCCAGATGGAGCAGCCGCCAGCGCACATCGCTGATCACTCATTGATCATCGGGGTGTGGGGGAAATGTTGTCCCAAGAGGGTATCAAACACGACCACGGTTTCAAGAGTGGGAATTATTAATTTTTTTGACGGCTTACGTGGATACACGGCTACACCACAGAACTGATCATCGGCGAATGAATCATGGATAAGACACCCAGAAATGTGACTTCTCAGCCATGGAACGGAGAGCCTTGGTTTTGCACATTTTGGTGCCTTGCAATACATTTCAAGCTTATCCTTATCCCCGTTCAGGCGACTTCAGACTACTACGGACTTTAACCGCAGATCTCCCGGTCCCATTGGAATCACGTGGGTGGGGTGCTCCATACGGACCAATTACTGTATTCTGGAGGGTCTGTAGTATTGACCGCCCTGGTACAGTGTTTTCTAAGTCTGTCATCTTTCACCAATCGTCTCGGATGAAAGGATTGCCGACCTTTTATCCGCAATCAATTTTCTGTTCTAGATCTTTCTCAAATAGAAGAGATCTCACCACAGGAACCGCAAAAGAAAAAAATGGGTGTGTGGCCATACTGCCCCACTATGGATCGCACGGCTCCCATGATCTGTGAGACTAGATACCCCATTGTCATTGAAATCCAACAAGACCCAAGGTAAGCCGGTTTCCTCAGTAAATGTTCTCCTGATGCTCAAGGATGACATCAATTCGGAGGTTTTCCAAATCCGCAAAGTTTACTCTGTACCTTAGGATGCACAGAGACTCAGGTGGGCGTCTCTTAGCTTTCAATTACGGATATCTCAAGGCTGCTAAGGGATGGACGGATATCATCCGAAATCCCTCACCAGCGACTCACCGATTTCGGTAACCTTATGCTGTGCCGCAATACCCAAACGAGCAAGAATTTCGAGAGCATGACATTTGCATTCCCGAAGCCTGACCGCAAACCAAGCTGTGTCTATTACAAAGTTAATTAAAATTGAAAAATGAAAAATTACCCGGCAATCGAATCGATAGTACGGAGGATGCGTGTCCTGTTCCACTGCTACATGTAGTATATTCAACTTTGGTTAACATAGTACAGGCATCGGTCCCACCAGACTTCAATGTCTAAGAGCCATCATATATTGTACGGCCCATAGTTGGTCATGTTGATCTCCACCTGGCAACAACCGTTTTCAGGAAAGATCAGTGTTACCGGCTAACTTTTACTGGTTCAATGTTCAGCTTTATTAGCTGACCCACGGACCAGGTCAAGGTTGTTGGGGGCATATCTGGCACGAATCACTTGTCGCATTAAACACCCACAACCTGTGCAGCTGCTCCCCTAGCCGACCGCCCTAAGATCTACAGGAAGGAAACTTGCCAGTCAGATTATCTCCTAGAAATGCAGGGCAACACAATGAAGAACCGGTGGTTGGCGGATCAAAGCGCACTTCCGGCTCATAACGTGCGGTAACATCCAGAGTAGCATACTCGTCATGCGTAAAGACTAATGTCAAAAATAAGTCATTTATATTTGCTTAATTGCATGCCAGTATTCAGCTAGCTCATTTACGCTCCGCTCCAGCAGAGGTATTGTCGTTGAAATTTCTACTTTAGTCGTCGAAGGATTGCGGACCGCTTGAGCTCGTTCCTCACTGCAACAACTGTGAGAGCTCGCCGTTGACGCTATCGATACGCGGAAGTTGCTGATCCACGCTGTCTCTAATACCTCATGAATGTCGCTTGTCACTATTACCATGACTATTTACGAAAGAACATCACTGTCAGTAATGATCTTCGTAGTAACCTTCCCACGACGGATCTGTCGGAATGGCTCCCGGGCGCCTTAGGGTTCAAATACTGCATTCACTATATCATACGGACTATTAGTTTATACCTCGGGGATTCTCCGGAATCTAATTCCACAATCCGAAAAGAAATCGAGATAACGGCGTCGGGTTGGCCAGTTGAACTTGTATCAGAGATTGTTCTTTAATTTATGTGTTTGTGTGGCCGGTTCCTTCAGAACGCCGTCATGCTAGCCACGATTACCTCCGCCTCGGCAATAATGATTCCAGACTAGTCCAGTCAATAATCCGAGTCTTATTGACTTCGAAGGATTCTCTGAATCCTTCTTGGTGGCTCTCAGTCCGAGACATGTTTGAGTTTAATAAACTCTGATTGCGACGAACTGGTGTTTGGGGCGATACCTTCCACTAGTAAATTCCACCATTTGCAATGGGATGATCCAGAGCATACAGTGATGCAGCGTACTCCTTTTCTCGGGTGGAGCGCCGCCGTTGTATTGCAGGATAGCGCATATCTAGTCAGAAGTTCTCTCGATCTAAACAGCCAAGCCCCTGCTATAGTTACAGTGGACTAAAGTATAAAGTGGAGACCAGGGCAAAGTCAATCATATTGCCAAGCATACCATTCAGCATTAGGAGGAGTCTGGATCTTAACCCTTAATCGTAGAATCAATTAAGGCTGGTTTCACTTTGAGCAAGAATGTATGTACTCAACACCAAGTGTAGTGTTGTATGAAAGACATTTGAGCTTTATGTATGGGTCTTGAGGTAATTTCCCAGCCACTCTATAATCAAAGGGGCTCTTGGTATAATGATACACCCGTAACAATCATATTCAGTATGAAATAAGATAATGATAGTCATAATGACAAGAACATAATGAATGTACTTACTCTATCATAAGAACCCCCATCAACGTGATGCCCCGCGCTTCCCTCGTGGGGTTCATTCATTCATATTTGTCCCTTGCATTCTTCACACTTACTACCTGAAGAGAAAGATCGTCGACCCGCCAGTCAACGGCATTAATGATTGACTATACACATGGTATTCTGGGTATATAGTCATTCCTTTTAATTCAATTTAGCTGCGCAGATCACTCGGTGTGTCCTTCCTGAACCACGATGACTGCAGCAACACTTAGTAGAGCTAATACACTAGACAAGGACTAACCGGCCACAGCTTCTCTATTGTATTGATCCTAGTTAAACAGTACGTCAAGGAAGTCTACAGCGTCGTCCACTTTTTTGGGTCTGGAAGACCTCCATGTCTTCATCACCGGTACCGCTGGTGGAATTGGAAGACAGATGGTTCACGAATTCCTAGGTACGTTGCATCTTCTTATGCAATCACTTGACTCCTAATACGTTTGTATACGGATGTCTTTCTTTGCCTCAATACACTTAAGCACAAGATGATGCCCCGAATTTGTGCAGATCTCCTTTGCCAAAGGGCTCAACTGATCTTCAAGCACTTTCTCAATACCTTCCAAATTTAGTAAAAATAAATACCTCTATTCATACTTAGACTTCAGTTTGGATAACATCTCTTTTAGGATGAGAAGGTGGTCTATACAGCCAATGTTCTGAAGGCAATGTGGTGTATCTTGGATGCTTGCAGTGAAATTCTTTCTCACATCCCACGTCTGCGTGCTCGATTTATCCTTGGGAACTTGCTTTTGTTCTGTGTCTCCGAAGGCTGGGATGTTGGCATCGAATCCTAAACAGTAGGTCTGTTATTTGCGCAGGTTGATCCTTAGTATCACTCAAGTATACTCAAGCAGTTGTGCATAATCAGCGACTCACTTCAGCATGAGCATCGGCACTTCTTTTCTCCGATACTGGAGGGCTTTTGAAACTCTCTCTACGAAATACCCAGCTTTCTCCAAAAGGACATGCTCCCACTAGATGCCACGATTTGCACTGGTCACATTGTTTTGCTCTGTAGTAATACTTCATATGGCCAAACTGTCCACATTTCGTGTAAAGCTAACAAAAGCATTCATTGTAACCGTTCTTAGCACAATCTTTTGCATCCTGCGGATCCCATATTGATAACGGCGCAATGACCATGCAACGAAAAAGAGAGCAAAAAAACTAGGTAGGAAAGGTTAGCAAGGACTGGAATTTGAATATCAAAGTAGGCGTGAATCGGCTTCTCGTCACACAGAGGGTAAAAGATGATAGTATAGTATCTTGAGCGGTGAGTCTGGCAAAACATGAGACTTAGAACCATGTAAAGTGATACTGTGAGAGCTATCATGAACGTATAGTGATAGACATAGCTGAATACAACAATGATTTTGTGAAGCTTTAGCTAAGATTACTGCATTATATTAATCTTAACAACCACACCCCATCAGGCCCAGAACAGAAGAAAGGCCCCCAGATCAATCTCATGAAACAATCCGAAAACAAAGATCTCTCGGTGAGCTATTCACTCTCAATACATCAACCATGTGGTATAATGGGCCAGGCGCCCCAAGCTGGGTACTTAGATAGACCTAGCACTCTGCCTCTGTCTTCTGCCTGCACCCATTCCATATAGATACTAGTCCCCATGTCGTAATTTAGCACCAATCCAAGAGAACCAAACCTCACTTATTCAGGCATATCAATACCAAAATTTACCTACAAAATAAAGACCTTATCGCCAACTCATCCCCTAAACCTCCGGAAATGTTTTCGTAGAAGACTTAACCACCGTCAATTGTTCAAGACTTAATAATCCCATCAGTCAAGCTCTTTATAATTCCTACCTCGCCCATTGCATCCCCCATCTAGAGAGTTTCTCTCCTATCTCATTAAATGATACGATTCTTTCTCCACGAGCAGGGGAACGGGTAGAGAGAGTGTGGAAATAGGGATTCAATTGAGCTTGGGAAGTATGGGGGGGTGTTGATCATGATATTTAGTGGCCCGTATTAGTTGATGGTGGCTGCTTGGCCTTGAAAAGATCTAGACGGTAAAACAATTACTTGTTTGAAGGTAGGTCAAGAAATGCTCCTATTGGGCAGGTAAAGTTGTCATATCTTTTGTAAATTATATAACTAACTTACCCAAGCATCTCCACCAATCAGAGCATGTTAGCTCAGGGGAAGAGCGGTATGTAATCACGTGGCCTTATTAAAAATGAAACACGAAGCTAACAAACCCACAGCCGGGCTCATAACCCGGAGGTCCTTGGATCGAAACCAAGACATGCTATATCTTTTTTGTAATCAAGATTAAATTTTCATTTTAACTCTGCGGTTTAGCCCACACTCATCCCTGTAGTTAACTAACTTATCCAATCTCTATTTATAATTCCTGGCTTTATAATTCCCGAAGCACTGCCCGCCGTTTAAAACCTCCGAAGCGTCGACACCCTCTCTGCTAACCCACCCAGGAGCCAGGATCCATGATGCGATCATTCTTATCCTCTGATACGTAGTCTACGCCTTCTAGTCTTTCGACAGCGCAATTGTTATCACTAGACATCGGAACTGCAGGACCTCTAGAAGGCAAGCGCCGCGTAGAACCGGAGTTCACCCCACATGACTACTCTGCAGATTCTGTCTCAGCGTTTAGAAGAACCCGGCAATTAGGCTGATCTCCGAGATAAGGTTTTCAAATATCACTATACCATTACCTGTCTTTCTCCTTCGATCAGCAATCAAGCTTACCTGTATGACAGATAGAAAAATGCTTCGAGTGCCAGAACTCATGTCTGGTTCGACTGTCCGCACTTGTAAGCGGACAGGTGTGCATGTGTCCGAATGTATCGGAGTGCTTCATCAGCAGGCCGCCTAAAGACGATAGGCCATGTCTTATTCCACCGTCAACTACACCTGGCGCCAAAGCTGAAACCTGTTATTCTTTAATCCAGTTTCTTAAAGGCTCGAGGAGGGACGGCACCATCGTCTTTACCAAGAGACTATGCTAATTTCAAAAAAAAAAAAACTATAATATTTCAGGTTAGCAATCAATCATACACTGTAAACAATATACAGAAGAGACTTTTAGTTAAATAAAAGGTAGATAATGAGTATACTCGGTCTAGTAGAAATGGCTGTATAGACGCAATAGATTGCTGTCAAGACGGGTGTAACTTTACCATTGAGACCCTCGTCCTGGGGGATTGGGATTTCAGGGAGCTGAGAAGTGTCCTCTACATCGATAAATTGCCTTTCTCGTCCGAATGTATAACAGGCGTTTATGCGGCCCAACATGGGCATGTCCAAAACCCCTAAAAGAAGACTTTTTGGGACGACAGGCCATGTATATAGATCACGAAACATGTTACTTTGGACCGATTACTATATGATAGTATTGGGACAGCTAACGCTTAAATATGTCTACATGCGATTCAGTATCACCATCCTTGAGTGGTATACAGGGCGGAGTTGAACTAAGCAGATTATGGTCTTAGTCGATTGAAGTATGTATGTATCTGTACATGTTATGTTATATTTGGTATGTAGGTCCATTTTTAACGAATCCGGTTCGTTCTATCCATTATAGAGCATGATACAACAATGCTGTGCACAACGTAACTGACAAATATATACAATATACAAGACAAGTAATAATCAGTACAACCAGAATAGAAGACGCTCCAAATCCAAACAAACAAGTTTAAAAATAAAAAAGGAGAAGTCATCATATCATCATCATCATCAGACATCACCAATGTCTAATATTTTTAAAGAATGATCAGCAGGACTGCTTTTACTCGTAGAGATCCATATCACCGCTGCCATCCTCCAACTCGGCCGCGGCGTCATCTTCACTATCGAGCATGTCTTGATCTTCGTCGACCGGGATCTCATGGTTCGGCAAGACGTCGATGCGCCCATCGCGCATTACCACCCGCGCGGTCTCGCCATCGCAGATACTTCCACGGAGAATGAGGATAGCAAGGCGGTTGAGGACCTCACGCTCGATGATACGAGCCAGAGGCCGAGCACCATATGCGGGCGAGTAGCCGGCTGCTCCAAGGTAGTCTTTGACTTCTTCTGAGCAATCGATGGTGACATTCTTGCTGTTTGCCTCCAGGCGCTTTTGCACTTCGTCAAGACGGAGGTCGACAATCTTGCGGATTTCCTTCTTCGTGAGACGGTTGAAGATGACGGTACTGGAGATACGGTTGAGGAATTCGGGGAGGAAGTAGTCGCGGAGCGCGCCCATGACCAGTTCACGGGTTTGAGGATCGATCCGTCCGTCCTTAGCGGTTGGACGAGCCAGGTATTCGGCGCCTAGGTTGGAGGTCATGACGACGATGCAGTTCTTCGCGTCAACAATTCTGCCTTGCCCGTCTGTGACACGTCCATCATCCATCAGCTGGAGGAGAACGGTGAGGACTTCCTTGGCAGCTTTTTCGACTTCGTCGAAGAGAAGGATGGAGAATGGGCGTCTTCGGAGGTTCTCAGTCAGCTGGCCACCGGCATCGTGTCCAACATATCCTGGAGGTGCGCCGATCATACGACTCAGCGAATGACGTTCCTGGTATTCAGACATGTCGAACCGGATCATAGCCTTGGGGTCATCGAAGAGGAACTCCGCAAGGGCCTTGGTAAGCAAAGTCTTACCAGTTCCGGATGGACCACAGAAGAGGAAACTTGGCGGCGAATTAGGGTTGCTGAGGCCAGATCGCTGAAGTCGGATAGCATTTGATACCGAGGCCACGGCCTCCTTCTGGCCAACGACTATCTTGGCAAGGTGCTTCTCCATGTTCAAGAGCTTATCTTTCTCGGTGGTCTTGAGCCTGGTGACAGGAATGCCGGTCCATCGGGCAACAATCTCGTTGATCTGTTCGGGACCAACAGCATCGGCGAGTAGTGTCTCTCCAGCGTCTCCTGAGCGGGCAAGTCGCTCGGCATCTGCTCTCGCCCGGTCCTCCTCGAGTCTCTCGATAAGGACTTTAGTCTCCGGGATAGCATAATATTCCAAATCAGCTGCGGTCACGGTGTCCCCGGACCGCTCTGCCTCGTCTCGCTTGACCTTGAGCGAGTCCAGCTTAATCTTAGCATCCTGGATTGCCTTGCTGCGTTTCTTCTCACTTTCGTATTTCTCCCGCATAGGGCGCAGTTCCTCGGTGACATTGGCAGCCTCTTGCTTGGCAGCTTCCAAGCGTGCTCTCGATGCATCATCTGTCTCACGCTCGAGGGCATGGATTTCGATCTGCAGCTGCCGAAGCTTTCTCTCCATGTTATCCAGGGCCTCCGGCTCGGATTCACGCGTCACTCTAACGGCGGCGGCGGCTTCATCAATAAGATCAACCGCGGAGTCGGGGAGTCGTCGAGCAGTCAGGTACCGGGAGGCCAGTGTGGCCGCGGAAACAATGGCACCATCAAGGATGTTGACACCGTGATGTACTTCATACTTCTCCTTCAAGCCACGAAGGATAGAGATAGTCTCGGTCACGGTAGGTTCTTTGACCAAGACCTGTTGGAAACGCCTTTCGAATGCCTGGTCCTTTTCAATATACTTCCGGTATTCGCCTAGTGTAGTGGCACCAATACAGTGCAATTGGCCACGAGCCAACATCGGCTTCAAAAGATTGGCAGCATCCATACCACCCTCACCACTGGAGCCTGCACCCATGAGAAGGTGGATCTCATCGACAAAGAGAACGATGGTTTCTTTGGACTCTTCGATCTCTTTGAGGACGCCCTTCATCCTTTCTTCGAATTCACCACGGTACTTGCTTCCGGCAACCAACGACCCAACATCGAGGGAGAGGAGTTTGCATTGAGCCAGGTTAGCTGGGATATCGGCATTCACAATTCGTCGGGCCAATCCTTCAACAATAGTGGTCTTTCCGACACCGGGCTCACCGATAAGCACTGGGTTGTTCTTCGTTCGTCGACTAAGAATGCGGATCACTCGACGAATCTCTTCCTCACGGCCAATGACAGGATCAATTTTGCCCTCTCTCGCCAGGGCCGTCATGTCGATTGTGAACTTTTTGAGGTTCTCATTCTCACTCTCTGAATCTGCGGTCTTGGAATCTACCCTCCTTGTGCCTCGAATCTGCTGAACGGCAGTGTCAAGCAGTTTGACATTGGGGATGTTGGCATCTGCTAATGCTCGCTGGACCTGAGAATCCTGAGCGACTGATAGGATCAGATGGTCGATAGCGACGAAGCTGTCCTTCTGGGTCTTGGACAAGTCTGTGGCAGAGCGAATAACCTTGGCCAGTGCCGGGGAGACACTGACGGTCTCGGGAGGAGGATCTTGACTTGGGTAACGGACCAACATCTTCATAAGAGACCGTTCGAGGAGTTGAGGGTCGCCATGGGCGCGTTCGACGACCTGGCGGAAGAGTGGGGCAGAGCCGGCATCGTGTGAGGGGTGAGCAGTGGCTTGTTGATCTTTGGATTCGTCTTGCGAGGGGTTTAAGAGAGCCACAGCGAGATGAACAGGAAGAATCTGAGAATGTGAATATTGCTCGGCCAAGCTGCTGGAATCCAGCAGGGCCTTGTTAGCTCTGTCAGTAAACTGAGCCCCGTTCATGGTGAAACGGATTGATGGACAGGTGTGTTTTGCTCAAGTTCTGTGAGAGTATGGTGGTGAGTGTGTGAGTGCTTGTGTGTATATACAAGAGAGGTGATTCTTCAAGTAGTAACGAATCTGAATTTGACTTTAAATTTAAATGTTTCACAGGTGAACAAGGGAAAGAGAGGGATGTTCCCTGGTCAAGGAGGGTGAAGATATAACTGTTGGTGTTGGGCATCATCCAACAGTCCAGATCCTCCATGACGACACGAGCCGCTTCCACCGCCTTCCAGAAGAACCTATCGCATGGTGGGGTCCCTTTGGTCTATTGCGTCACGTGAAGCCGTGGTGGCCTGATTGAGGCAGTCTTTCTTTCGAGACATGAACTCGAGTCAACTGGTCAATTCAGGAAGGATCTGAAATGTTCATACGTAGTATGTACATCAATGCTCCCACGGGAGTACAGAGTCGGTGTACAGCGAAATCCATCATGTCCAACGCCAAGTCCACTACGACTAATATGTACGAGGCAGTTACCTGGATGCCAGGATGCCTGGGTGCCTAGATGCCTGAAAGCCTAAGATAAGATCTTTACAACCGCAGACCACTCATATTACTCGGTGGTACATTGTGTTACTTGTCAGTACACAGTATGGTACTTGAGCTGTTACCATGTTGAGTATTCGTGAGTAGGTACCCATTAATGTACCTCCTTGGAACTGACTGTGCTCCACCCCACGCTGTCTTGATCCAATGATTGCCCCGATCGATTATCAACTCGAAACCATGATTGGTCTGATTTTTATGGATAGAGGAGGTCCTCCAGTGGGGGCTTCAGCTTTCTTCCAAATACGTCCCCCACGATGGATTTCTGAGTCAAGGCAATCGATCATGACATAGAAAGCGATTATCTATCATCCATGGAAAACTTAGATACCACCACTCAAAGAGTCGAGACTAGACCAGGTTCGGGCAGGAAGGGAAGAACACTTCTGAACACAGGATCACCCGCATTGGCACGATAACTTAAATTAGAACCAATCCGAACGGATCAACACTGTCACGGCCGAGAAGATCTTGCAATGATTGATACCCATTGGATGTCTCAGACTCCCTCAGCATGAATCGTGATTTGGTTACCATCGGGACTAACGTTACTAGTTCATGACACATCGTGACTGTTGTGTGCGGACAGGAGAGCCTTTTTCTTTTTTCTTTTTTCCTTTCTTTTCCGTTCTGAGGGATATTTAACTTGATACCCATGGTCGCCTTGCATGGTCTGCAAAAGGGAGAGAGTATGAGAGAGCAAAGGCAATCTAAACTTTTCCTATTTTGTTGCAGCTCCTCGACTGCTATCCACTTCGAGTAATCCGACTTGATTTTACTTTTGCCTCTTCTCACCAACCTCTTCTCACCAACTCACCCCACCCGTCTTATATTAAATTCCAAGGATTTTTTATGATCTTCAACCTTTGTTCCCTTTTTACTCATCCCACCTTTTTTTTAAATAAAAATAAAAATAAATAAATAAACCCCCTCCCAAGGAAAGCACCATCCGACTTGTCGTGACGTCAAAGTGGGCACTTCTCCCAAGAGTTTGCCCTGAATTGAATGACTGCAAGGCAGCCGGCACCATTGCTGATATTGTCCCGAGGCATGGTTAACCACCATAACTCTTGATTGTCCGTCCTTGCATGTTGCATGTCCGCTTTTTTTTTTTATTTCTCTCAGCGCAGGAGCCTCGTATGCGCCCGTGGTTCAGGAACTTGAATCCACTTCGTACCTTGCCTAGACCTTGAGTGGCCACTTAGTACTTGCACAGGCGCAGGGGATTCGATGAGAAGGGAAGGCAATGCGGCGGAGTGAACGGTAGATCGTAATCCATATTCCGTAGAGGGGCTTCCACGTACTTAAAGAGTCCTAAATGCTACTGCTAATCACTCTCTTAACCATGACATCCAGCCCTGGTCCCGGTGTCAAAATTCGGGATCGGAAGGCATAACCCCCCCCCCCCGGTTGTTCAAGTGGGTAGATTAAATCTATATTCACCATCGTCGTTTCATTATGGAAATGGTTGTGAAGCTAAATATGCAACTTATCATGCGGTCATTGATTTGGATCGGTAGTACTTTAGACTTTTGTTGGTGATAGGAAGAAAGATATTCATCCATCCATGTAGTGGTTGAGTAGGGCACACTCCCCATTCATTCGGCTTCTCGTCGCACCTGCTTCTTGCGGATTAAATCCATTGTCCATGCTTTGACGAGACTCGCTAGTTATTCGTAAATAAATCGTCGTAAATGGTAGTATAATATCATAACGTATTTATTTTTATACTGTGTTCGTCAGTGGCTACAGAATTTGTTTTTCCTTTTTTATTATTACAATTTTTTCTGGGCCCCTCCATCCAACCCAAACTTCTCCAGAAGGCGTCCCTATAAAACCCGCACTCGCTCATCCTCTCTCTCTCTCTGTCCCTCTCTTTATTGTCTCGTCATTTCATGAAAAGTAAAATCTCTAATCTTCTCACTTCTCGTCGATCTGGTTGGACCTTGATTCTGAAATATACCATCCATACATATTGGCCATTGATCGTTTTATCCACTTTTGCCTTCTGGTTCTTGTTTCCGGATTATCCTCGTTGAGTATAAAAACTCAACTGGAAAAGAGTGGAGACCAGTAACTACGCCCGTGGTGAAATTCCCTGGCCAGTTGTTGAACGGTTTCAACATTAGATCTGAATCGTTGCATCTCCCCTAACCCCATTAAAATAGATCGTGTCTTTTACAGACGCAGGCAAATTCTTCAAGATGTCGCAGAAGCCCATCTTCGTCGCTACTCACCCCCGTGCATGCTCGACAGCGTTTGAACGAGTATGATATTTTTCTTTTGCCTGATCTATATCGATCATATGCTTCCGGATTTGCTAAATATTTTGCAGGTCTTTATGACTCGTCGGGACACCATCCAGTGTGTCCATGAGCCGTTTGGCGATGCTTTTTACTACGGTCCAGAGAGACTGGGCACCAGATTTGCCGACGACGAGCAAGCCCGAATAGAGAGCGGTTTCAGTCAGTCAACTTACAAGACGGTGATGGATAGAATCGAGCGTGAAGCTTCTGAGGTCCGACCCTTGCTCCTTTCTCCTTCTTTTTCTTTCTCTCCCTTTGGCTCGTAAATCTTCCTATGTCTGTCCGCCCGGACGATAATAGGTCAACCTCCATGGCAAGTAGGAAGTATATTAGGTCGATGTGATCTCTTTCCCCTCTTTGACTTCCAGCACTTGCATAGACTGTTTGTTCTACGTGGGCCTTCTACAAATGACGGATAGAGCACTTCTACCCTTTCTCTTTTCATTCCCCACAGGTGTCAGGTTTTTCTCGCCCCTCGCAAGAAATGACAGTCATCTCTCTTTTTCTCCGTGTTACTGTCTCTTTTTCATTTCTTTTCCTTTTGTTTGGCTCTTCGTGGTCTTCACAAGACGGGAACTTACCGCATCACAGGGAAAGAGAGTGTTCATCAAGGACATCCTGCACTATCTTCTTCCGCCAAACGGTAAACCGGCCAGCATTGCGCCCTCTTTGCAGAGACGCGAGCGTGGTGTAGGGACCGAAACCAATGGCAACGTAGACACTTCAGTCCATGCCGCCAACGGTGTCGCCGACGGACATACCGAATCAGAACAAAGCGTAAAGCAAAGGTCCCAAAAGCATCCATACCCATACAACACCGAGTCAGAGCCGGGGAATCCCACCGTGATGCCCAAGGAGCTCCTCTCCAAATTTCACTTTGCTTTCCTCATCCGCGACCCACACTTCAGTGTTCCCTCATACTACCGTTGTACCATTCCTCCTCTCGACAGGGTAACCGGGTTCTATTATTATGATCCAGCCGAGGCTGGATACGACGAGGTTCGTCGGGCATTCGACTATCTGCGGAGCGTCCACATGATTGGACCTCATATTGCGACGAGGGAGCAGGACGCGGACGAGATCGACAACAAGCTCAAGCCCGTTGTCAACGGGGTTGGTGAGGCACATGAATCGGCGGAGATCTGCGTCATTGATGCGGACGATCTGCTGGAGAAGCCAGGCCCGATGATTGAGGCGTTCTGCCGCAGCGTGGGTCTCGAGTATGATCCGTCTATGTTGGACTGGAACGACCCAGCCGAGCAGCAGCAAGTGTGCGAGGCATTCGAGAAGTGGAGGGGGTTTCACAACGATGCCATCGAGTCGGATGGACTGAAGGCCAGGGCACATGTAAGTCTGCAGCAATGTCTTGTGAGTAGGGAAGGGAAGTTCAAGTCACTAATCCATATCACCAGCGTCGTCCTATGCTTTCCGAAGAGGAATTCGACGCCGAATGGACCAAGAAGTACGGCCCAGAAGGCGCCGCCTTAATACGTAGATCGGTGGACGAGAGCATGGCAGATTACTTGTACCTGAAGCAGTTTGTAATGAAGGTATGAGACGACGGCGAGGGAAGGGATGAAGAGGGATGAAGAGGGATGAAGAGGAATTTAAGTTGCAGGACGAACGACAGGAAGAATCCACTTTTTCTTATTATTAGGTTCCGGGGTTGTTTGCAATGCTGTGATGATCATGATGAGATCTTAGCTCTGATTGCGCCATTTGACACTCGGCGCTCATTCGTGATAATGTCTTTCTTACGATAAATTTCTTTTCCTTTTTCTTTTTTTGTTTACTGTTATACTGTGTATTGGGAGACTGAGCCTTGTTCCTGGTACAGTCCTGTTGTCATTTTGACCTCGCATATTACAGTAGATGATCAACCGAGATATCAATCCATACCCCATATTGACCCCCTCCCATATAGAGCCTCAACAATGTATATTGCCCGAACCACCCCAAACAAACAACAATGAAATAAAATAAAATAAAATGCACGAAAACGCTTCGTCCCTCTCCATAGCTCTGCGATAAATGTCTTGTATCCAAATATATATAAATAATAATAAAAAGAGCGAACCCCAACAAGACCGATGCATAACTATCATTCATCGTACAATACCTATCACGTATCCAGTCTAATCCAACCCAGTCTGCAGCCACCAGTCAATATCTGAAATAATATATAGCATCCAAATGGTCTCTCAGTGCTGTAAAAACAAAAAAGGTAATCTCAACTAAAACAAAATAACAGGTATAAAAGCAAAAAGAGTAAACCCACACTACGCTACGCTCAGAAGATCACTATACCGCACTATAGCCACCTCTCGACCCCGATCCTTGGATCGTATTGACGACCCGACGAAGCCAGTCCTGGAAAAGATAGGGGATGTCCCGAATAGTATCGCCGTGGGGAAGGAGGTCCCATCCCCGAGCACCATAGCGGTTATAGTTGAGCCAGGAGCCGAAAATAAGGTAAGCGGCGACGCAGAGGAAGAGACTGCATATTTAGTCAGCAATTAACACACAGACGATACTAAAAGGAAACAGGGGGTGTGGGAAAAAAAAACCTACATAATAATAAACCAAGTGAAGAAGCCCCAATGGCTCGACGAGTCCCCCTTATTACCTTCCTGGTAATGATCACAGGCGTACTTCGTCCTCCAGTTCAGCTTCAGCACGTACGAATCATCATCCGCCTTTCCGAAACTCTTGAACTCGAGGCTTTGCGACCGGTCCGTCGGTGGTTGTTCTTTGCCATCTTTGTCTCCTTCCTCGCGCCGTCTCCTTTTCTTCTCTTTCTCGTCCCTGTCGTCGTTCGTAGTCTTCAGTCCCTCTAGGCCTGTCCGCTCCGGATCACATTGGAACTCGACCACCGCGCCAGCGTCTTTCTTCTTTCCCTCATCATCGACGTAGTTGCCCCCGGAGAGCTTAACTAAGAGACCCTCTTCGGAGGTGTCGAGTTTCTTTAGCCGGGTGATCTCGGGGTCTTTGCTTCCGTGGCCTAGATGCTCGAGTCCGACGATGGGGAAGGCACGGCTAGATTCCTCTGAGCCGTCGACGGGGTATTTGTATTGAAAGCCGCAGACTTTGAGGTGGACCGGTTAATGTTTGTTTTTGCTCCAATGATTCAATCTCAACGTGGGCAACAGGTTCGATACAGGTGAGGGCATGAATGGGAAGGGGAAGGGGTGTAGGAAAACGTACTGTTCTTCGATGTCCCGCACTTCAGATGACCCCTGATCGAGGCACCCTTTAAGATATTACATATGTTCAGCACATATGTGGTGTTCACCACGTGGGTCTCTGTTTGCTCGACATGGTAGAGGGAGTGGACACCGCCCAGTGGACTTAAGTCGTATTTGAAGCCGTCGACGTTGATGTGAGCGCAGTCGAAGCCGCTTGCTGTGCTTAGGGTAGGTAGTAGAGCGGAGGAGAGTACGACAGAAGAAAGGCTTGCTGGTATTCGCATGGTGTGCATGTGAGGGAGGGGGAGGAAACGAGCTGTTGCTGTATTGTCTGGGCGAAGGTTGAGGAATGACAATGTTGTGGTGACGGAGCTCTACTGAACAGTGGCTAGGAGGTGGAAAGTAAAAATTCCAAAAAGAGAGAGTCGAGAATCCTGACTAGCCGAATCTGTGGGTTTTTGGACGTTATCGTGGTCTGGGCCGTGGATTATGGAAGGCTGGGGTAACGATGGCTGGAATGTTGTTATGGTCGGTGATGATGAGATTCAAATGCGGTGGCCGTTCGGGATTATCTTTCTTTTCTCCGAGACCAACGTCAACAACTGTAGAGACCGTGCATGTCAATGGCGCGATCACCTGAGCTACACTGGGGACTGTCTGTTCAGGTTGAAACTATGATTTTGACAATTTTCTTCTAACAATGTGTCATGTTGGTAACAGAATTATGTTTTTCTGTAGAGAGCTCCGTGATATCGGAGGTTTCGATTCGATCTGCAAACGGATGGCACATGATGAGAACGATGATGATGTCACCCGACCGAGAAACCAATCCATCGGGACTATATGAGTATATAATATACATCGCAATTAATATAGGTGGAGAAGAAAGGGGAGGGGTATCAATGTAAATTCTGTATGATCGAAGCACTCATTATGGCTTGCCATATGGAAACGGGTTGTCGACCATAAACCGAGTATGAGTCCCTGAATGCGAATCCATTCTACATCGGCTTTGTTTTCTTGCCTAACATTTCACCCACGCCAAGCTTACCAGAACTACGTCTTGGCCTAGGTAGCCACATTGGTAATGACGAGTCCATCCGACAATTGTCAACCATCTTGCACCATGCGGGACCTTGGAGGACAAACGGTAAATTTATCCCGGAAGGGCAACCACGGACTGCAGATGATGATAAACGACAGGAAAATACGATGGAGGGACAAAAAGATATCCATAGGTCATGGACGTTCTGAACAGAAGAAAGAAACTGCAAAAAGAAATGACCAGACTGGGGCTCGATCCCAGGACCTTATGCGTGTTAAGCATACGTGATAACCAACTACACCATCCGGCCAACTTGTTGAAAGAGTTTCTTGTTTTTGATATTATAAGACAAAATGTAAACCTCGTCATCACAACTTTCCGTTCCTAATTCTCTCTCTGCATCGTTATAGGAAAGTACTCGAAAAGTACGTCCGTGAGGCCATCCGTGTCTTCTCATTGAGTTTCCTTGGTATATCTCTGGTCTTTTATAACCATTGAAGGTTTCTAGCTCGTGCCGCGATCTAGATAATCCGTCTATAGTAACGCTACATATATTTTGGGATTCAAGTGTTGGGTATAGAACATTTACAAAATACACCACAGACAACCTGCGAACACCGTCCGAATACGGTATCAAAGCTCCACCATGGTCAACCCAAACTGTCACTGTCCTGCAACGACCCCCCGACCATAACCTGTACCTTTGTATTCGAAACCTCCCCAAACTCGCCGATCCTTAAGACTTGCAAAGCTTCTCAACGGCCGGTAGAACCACATCTAGAAACAAATTAACTGCCGTCCTCTCATAAGCATCGGAAGCAAGAGAGGCATACTCAGACCCTTGTCACTACCACAGGCCTTCAACACGCACCCAGCGGCTGCGCCCTTAATCCTCGAGAAGTTGCCGGGCTTGCAAGCGCAGGCCACATCGGTCGCGCCACAACTAGACGAACTCTTGATAACATCCTGGATGCAAGAGCGGGCACATGTAAGAATAGAATCCAGCCTATGTGCGCTCGCGAGGGTAGCGAGGGCGACAGCGGCAATAGTGATGAACTTCATATTGAATGGGGGATGGAAGTACAAAGTAAATTGGTTGTGATTGTTGATAGATATGGGGTATAGTGTCGAAAGTGATTTGAATGGGGAGAGTAAGAGGAGGAAGTGAGATGGTCTTTATATCTGCTGTAGAGTAACCTGTGCTCGATTACTAAATTTGAGACGAAACACAAACATGTCTATCGTGGAAGGGGATCTACGCCTCAATTATTGTGTTAATAACAATGACGACCATCGCAAAAGCTCGACACGGTTGACCATCATAAAGCAGCGTATACATGCATACCGCACATGCTTCCAGTAAGTATGTTCTGCTATACTCCAAAACGAAAGACGAATCTAGTCGCAGTACCCAGTACAACGTGCCAGACGGCCTGTCATAGTATCCCACCAACCAGAGCCATTTTGCCCAAGTAACCGATCTCAACGGACCTATAGCCTGGGTGATAGTGTAAGAAGAATACACGTAAGCTGCACTATAGTAACCATCTTTTAATCCTAGTAAAATTGTAATCATATAATTGTAGAGTAAAGCCGAAGTGTATCCTCTCTCAGTTGGTACATAGAACAGTTGGACCCAGGAACAAAGCAACCAACCAAAAGCATTGAAACCGCCAAGATTAACTCATGATAAATGCCCAGCGCACAGACCACACTATCCCACCAAACCACATCAACCAAATTAACCAACCAAACCAACAATCGATCTGTCAAGAAACAACAGCCCCGAACACCTCAAAACCGCAAGGTAAAACTCACAAACAAAATGATACAACATCGCATGGTATGTCCCCATACCCTCCCCACCCAAAGCAAACCCACCTAACAACCAACCACAGCTCTCGAAAGAAGACGAAATCACCGCAGCAGGAGAAGAGAATGAAGTCCGCCGCGAAGACCAGGAGAAGATCAACCGGTTCAGTCGTCTCCACCAGCGTGAATCGATGCTAGAAGAGCTGTTGAAAGCTAAGCAGGTATGGATCTCCATCAATGTGTATCTGCGTGTTGCACATGTTCTTGTTTGGAGCTATGTTAGCGAATGAGGAATATGACGATGCGTGATGCGTGATATCGTCGCGCGGTTTGTGTCTTTCGTCCAAGTACTAATGCCACCCCACCCATAGAAGGACAAGGAGGATCTCGAGGAAATCTCTACAGAACTGGAACTCACCGATGAAAATGAATTAGTTCCGTACGTAGCATTGCTCTCCCCTACTATTTTCCATTTTCCTAATTGCCCACGTAATCATACAGCTCTGACCCCTCTACAGGTACAAGATCGGCGACTCATTCTTCCAACTTCCCCTCGAAGATGCACAGGCCCTCCTTTCTTCGTCCACTGAGCAGATTGACTCAGATGTGTCAGGGCTGGAGGAGAAGTTGAGTGACTTGCGCGAGGAGTTGCAGCAGTTGAAGGTGGCGCTGTATGCCCGCTTTGGTCGGAGTATTAATCTGGAGGTTTAGATTGGTTTTGAAGGTCTGTGTGTTAAGATATCAGGGAGATGGACTTCGCAAGTATCATTAATAGAGATCGGAATCTTATTATGCCATTGTATATGCAATAATAAAAATGAAGGGTCTATATTCTAAAAAGACTACAGTACTGGAATGCGCCTCTGTGGTATGCTCAATGTAATCAAAAAAAAAAAAAAAAGGGTATGAATATCAATGATTCGGTCGTAAGACATGTCTCGTTTCACGTGCTCCGCTAACCCCATCATCTAGACAATAATACAAATAGATAATACAGTTATACCTTCTTTTATGAAGGATACCCTTGTCTCTCTAGGCGCTCGCGTCCTATATTTCGTCTGAGCTCGTTATCCTGTAGATCTCCCTATTGCGTTGGTCGATTTCTAGAAGCACCAGAATATCAGACCCGACGATGTTCCATGGCCCCCCTGAATGGTAACGTTGGTAATGAGTCTCGACTTGATGACAAGGATGCGCACAATAGTCGCAAAAGAGCGATTTTTAAATGGTAAGTTCCGGAACATTAAATAATGCTGGCGATCGTCATACGAGAATGGGATGAGGTTGTCGGTTGTTGAGGCGCTGGTTCATCAACTCCAGTTGTAGTCTCGTGGGTGGCGTATGCCGAGTCTGTCGGCTTTGCAAGATGCGTAGCCTCTTGCATGTTGTATTCCTGCTGCTGCCGCTTCTGTCTCTCTCCAATTAGATACTGGATTGACTGTTCCACCCAGTCCCAGCCGTCCCAATCCTCTACTTCACCTGTAGATAGATTGTCTCGGCCACCGGGATGCGGCAAGGGGACCGGACTGCCAAAGCTAGTCACTGCCTCTAGCTGAGAGCCAGTCTCGCTGCCTTGCCACACCCAACTACCACCACTGGTACCCTGCATGTCACCTGAAACGTATGCGATCATTTCTTCGTCCCGCTCAATATCCACACCATCAGGGCGACGTAGCCGATCTACAAGGCACTTTACGAAAAATGCAATGTACCGACCACAGGCTGCATTGACTGCGCGGGAGTCTCCAGCCACAGCGCTTGCCCGGACACAAACCAGGGCAGCATCATACTCCTGGCGGAACAGGAGAACCAGCACACAGCGCCAGATGTGAGTACAAAGCACAGTCCCGGCCGAGGATGCTAGCAATGGCCTCCAATCATCGTTCCCAGTAGTTGGGTAACCATGAGAGTTTGGGGGAGTTTGCATACAACGTGAAAGAAGGTGCGCGGTTTCCTGGGATATGGATACACAGTAATCCAGTGCCGACGTCCGGACCTCGGGTGTACAGAAAGGCGAAATGTTATGACGATAGAGGATGAGGCGAGCATTTTGCAGGTATATGAGTGGGAGGATAGAGCGGGGATCGAGATATTGATCAGACTTCAGATGATACTGCGCAGGGAAGGTGGCTAGGCAAGTCTGAAAATGGCGTTCGAATATCTCTAAAGTGGCTGGGCTGATGGTGGGGCTTCTCAACGTTCGAATCAATTGACCAATCGATCGAACAACATGTATAGTAGCTAGAAGGGAAGTAGTCTGCTGGCCGTCCGCCATAATACCGCTCTCCGAGATGCACTGCTCGTCAACCGGACAAGGAAGGTCGACGTCGCAGTCCTGATCATTGATGAGAACCGGTTTTCCCATTTCCAGAGCGAGAAGCCTAAGACGATGAAAAGATCATTAAACAGGGACCCTGTACGATAGGGGACTCGGTCTATCACATACCTATCCCAGGCGTACACACCCCACCATAGCCGCTTTCGCATTTCTCCATCGAGAGCTGACCACGGTCCCGACTCGAGATGTAGTCCTATCTCCTGCGCTACTCTCACCGCAGAACCAACCCATACCCAACTAGCCGACTTTGCATTGACTTCGTAGAGGAAAAAACTGACCAAAAGGGCGGCTCGCACTTGATCCAAAGTGAAGTTGTCCTGCCAGACATCGATGACCCCGCAAGAAATTCGTATGAACTCTTTACCATCATATTCCCTAGTCTTTTCCAGTGTATGCAGAGAACCGCACGCGAAGATACCAAACAAAACGGCCGCCCACTCTCGAGGGACGCCAAGAAGGGAACCAGCTTGGTAAACTCTCTCGTAATCCATTATGAAGGTGGGCCAATGAACCACAGGCAGAACGGAATGAATACATGCAAAGTACTGTGCGAGGAGACGGTCTGCAACATCCTTCTGAGGAAGCGATGGAGGATCTGACGCCAATAGCGATTTCGACCCCGGGTGGCGATACGGCGTTGGTACTTTCAAAATCCCTCTTCCATAATTTCGCAGATTAGCTCGAGCCTCTGTTAGATCCTGCGGAATTGGGGCCCTTGGTTGGCGCGGCGGCCGATATCCGATGTCGGGGAGCTTCAATTGAGACTGCCCAGTTCCATCTAGATCGAGATCGACTGGGTTGTCTGGCCTCATCATGCCCGATCTGAGTTGTTGTAATTGCTGCTTGGTCGACAGAAGCTGTTTCTCAAGGTCCTGTACTTGCCTATGATCCAATCAGAATCATATAGCCTCTTCATTAAGGGAGATCGTGGCACTAACTTGATGGACGACATGCGTCTGTTGGTCTCCTTGGTAAACTGGCATCGCACTTTGCGATTTGTACATTCTGTACAACTAGACGACTCCGAAGCGTCACACTGGATCGGGTGAGGTTAACAACACCGCCTTGGATGATTCTAAGCCAAAGCGGCAGGGAGTGTTGGTGGAGATTTAGTACCTTGACTTTGCGCTCACGACACGCGTCACAACTGGGGTCTTTCCTTCTCTGACGATACGCTCTTTTCTGTTGCAACGGCTGCTGCATTTGTTGTTGCTGTCCTGCGCCACCGGGCCCAGACAGGAATCCCGAGGAGGATCCTGGAGCAGAACCATTGAGCGATGGAGCATCTGGGAGGATAGACATGCCTTCTGCCGGAGAGCCACTTGATTCATACGATCGTGAGTAGGATGAGGGGGGAGGTGGTGCAGGATTTGACATCTGGTGCGGCAGTGGCTGTAGAAGATGCGACATTCTCAGCCCGCTGGCGGGCCTACTCGGCGGAGCGGAAAGAAGAGTCGTAGTAGGCGGAGGACCAGCCTGCGGAAACGGCCCTGGGGGTGATGTTACCGACTGCACCGGCGGTAATTCATAAGGAACACCCGACTGGCTTTGACTATTCGGCGAACGGAAATACTGCGTCTGCATGTCGAGCTACCGAATGCCACCTCATAAGGGGAGAGTAAAATGGGTGAAGTATGGCGAGATGCAAAAAGGTGGTTTGGGGAGGAAAGGAGCGACAACCCAACAAATCCCGACACGTGCAACCTTAACTTTTTTTTTCTTTTACTCTGAATTCTCCCTTTTCTCTTTTCCTTTTTTTTCCCCTTTCTTTTTTATCACTCTTTCTTTCTTTATCTCCTTGTGTTCGAAAAATATTTCTCAATAGGGCGGAGATAAGAAATAAGAAGTAAAAAGAAGAAAGGAAAAGTAAACCCGAATCTAGTAAAGATGGCGAAGCTCGAGGCTTCTTTGTGTCTGGCGATGACACTAGCCCGGCGTGTATCAATTTGCCAAATCAAGTGTATTATATGCTGATGAAGAACTGGGGAACAACCAGTTGAGATCCCGAGGAATGGAGACCAATGGAAAGGAGAAATCCCGAGTGGTGGCGACTGATGTCCACTTGGGAAGTGTATCACTGTTCGGATGGGAATGACTGACGACTAAAGCGGCACTATAGTCACAATCCGATAATATATAACGGAAGAAATATAATACCTAACCGGCAGGTACGGTAAGATAGGCAATCCAGTCAGTCACTCGGGGAGAAATTAGAGTTGGAGCGATCAATTTGGTGTTGACATTTGAATTGAATTGAATGGAGCGCTGTTTGCGGATAGAGGGAAAGATGGTCGACAACCGTTAAACCATTAGTACTTGTCCAGAAATTCCCCACCAAACCCGGTTGCCAAATGATACCGAGGTCGTCTAGGTTGGAAAGTCAACGCGGTGATATTCTTGTAAAGTAAAGCCCTTTTTGGGAGAGTGGGGGTGAGATATCAATTATCCTTCTAGTAAAGGAAGACAGCAAAGATAAAAAGGACTGAAAAGTGGACAGTGCTCATAAAAAAAGGGGGAAAGATAGAATGGAGTAAAAGGAAAGGAAGAAAAAGAAGAGCCAGAAAGGAGAAAAAATGAGGCAAAAGCAGAAGAGGTTCACGGAGCAGAATGTCCGTATGGAATGAATGATATTATAGTGATGATGGATGAGTGTAATTTTAAAAATATGAAAAAAAAGTAAAAAATAGAAAGTGAAAAGGAAAAAATAAGACCCAAAAAAATAAATAAATATTCAAGCCTCAAACCGTCAGATTTAAAGATGGGAAATATTTAATGATGAAATTTTTGCTCTTTTCCACCTTCCCTGTTCTTTTTTCCTTTTTCTTACTCTTTCTTACTTTTTTTTATTGTGTTCTAACCCATGCTTTCTTTCTCTCTCTCTCTCTCTCTCTCTTTTTCTTTCTTTCGGGTTTTTTTTTAAAAAAAATAAGTTTTCTCCAGAAGAAGAATTCTTTGCGATATCATAGACCCTAAAGGAACATCGATCGACACGATGGACTAATTTCTTCCAATGCCACGCGCTCATTGCGTCCCAGTACTTTATCCTCGACACAGGTCTACCTGCTAATCGGCCGGGAAGGACTCCAGTCTCCAGGGTCTTCCTTCCACGAAGCGACTCCGAAAGTCTCTCGGCTGACCCCAGTTAGTCCAAACCATGGGCTGAAACGACGCCGGTCTCTACTCAAATCAGATCGGAGGAAGGTGGGGAATTAAGCAAAATGGAGCTTACTGCAGAATCGTCTTGCTCAGGAATCTTCTGCCGACAGGTCTTTTTTTTGAGTTTTTCTCCGGAGTAGTGGTATCGTTTCTTTGGTTAGTTTGGTTTAGTGTATTTTAGCTTGGTTAGGTATTCGCTCTTTCTGTGTCTCTCTCTATTCTATTTCCCTTTTATTTGAAGACAAGAAGGAGAGTGAGAGTGTATCTGAGAGAGAATTAATGAAGACAAAATATAGCCAAGATACTACTAAATACTTAGCCCAAGTTATGTATGGATGAGGGGCAATATTTCCTGGTGTCACGGGCTTTATGCCTATATCATATTTCTTTTTTTCCCTTATTTTCCCACTTTTTTTCTTCTTTCTTTTGAACAATAATCATGCATTGTTTGGTTGCCCAGATACTGAGAGTTTCATTTCGGTGGTGGAACAAAACAAGGTACACTGATTCCTTTGTACTCCGGAGTACTATGGCCCTGTCATCGACTTGTTCGATACTAAAACAAAAAAAGATGTGAGATTTCGGATATCTTCCCGAAATCAATCAAATCTGAGACTTTTTTTTTTTTTGGTATATCGGAGACTTTGATCTTCCAACTACTTTGTTTTCTACGAGATTTTCTTATCACCTATATATTTAAGCATGTACTTTTGAATATACATGTACAGCACGTTTACCCATACCGGAGGGGAGGTCAGACCTCTGGCTAACGTTCGAGGTAACCCGAGATCGGCAGTGGCAGTGTAAATGTGCTATTCCCAAAGGTTACGACGTGTCTGTCGTCTCTTCCCACGGTTCATGGTCCCAATGGTCCCACTCCGGCCGAAGGTACCTAGGTACTCTCGGTATAAGTATCATAATGAAATGAATTAATGTTGAGGGATAATCCTGGTTTACGGAATTTCTCGCACTAAGCTTAAATATGTTGAGCTGGGACAAAGGCGCTTGCAGCTATAAATAAACAGCAACCTACATGATGTGCAGTGGCCTGTTATGATCATTCGCATTACAGCCTGTAACCTTGTCGTGGAATGGATGGACGGATCCTCATCGAAAAGCCGACGCTGCCTCTTTTCCATCATCCGAGGGAGGGGGAAATTTAAAAAAAGAGGAAAAGAAAGGAAAAGCCAAGGACAAAGGCCCGAGTAACAGTGATTGGGTGGGAATAAGGAAAGCCAAAAGGCCTTTTACCTTATTATACCTGTGGGTTTCCTCAGTTCGTGGCTTAATTGGACCAGAATCCAGTTTTAAGGTTCTATTCTTATTTTCTTCACCGATGGCCGCCTCTGCTTCTTGCAGTCAGTGCTCCCCTGACGCTTCCTGTCAAGCTAAATTTAAACCAGGAGTAATCACTAACCCCTGCGAAGTATGTGCTTAGTATAGGTAGGCATCAACCTCGCAACGGATCTTCTATATTTTGATTAAAGTGCAGAGGATCGTTAAACGAGATGATATATTACATTCTAGGTATAGCACCAAACAGGGTAACTGATTTTCGTGAAATTAAACTCCTTAAATAAGGGGAATATTACTACTATACACATCCTGCGCAAGAATCTAATCAAGAACCCATTGTGGTCGTTGTGACGATCTCTCGGAATCCTCCCTCGGATGCAACCATTGGATGGACCACATGGAAGTCCAGCCCGGATGTTCAACCGGGACGGTTGAGAGGAGTTTAGCGAGTGGACCGACTGATACTCATAGTGAATGAGAATCTGTGGCGACCCAGAAGAACAACATTGCGATCTCCTGAAAAAAAGAAAAAAGAAAAAAGCAGAAAAAGAAAAGAAACCCCCCCCCCCAATAAGCAACTCCGGTTGAAGATATGACTTGAACCGGTGATGATTGACCTTTTGTGAATCCCGAAAGATGATCCCCGCTCCCAATCAATCAATCATCTTCACTTGAAGAAAGTAAAAGACCCTTTACCACAGGTGTTCCCAAATCTTCTGTCCCCGGAGATTTTTCGCTACCGCTTGCCCGTGTTTCGTCCGAGTATCTCGCTCTCATCATCCGGAGTAGTCCGTACTTACACAGTACGTAAGCCCTGAGATGGCCTCGGATTTTTCTTCTTCTTTTTTCTCGTTACCTGCCCATTAATACAATGATATATGATTTCAGAAAGCTAGTGTTAATATAGAGATCCTAATTAATACCTATTATTATTACTATTATTATCATAATAATTATTATAATCATCCCTATTATCAATATAATTGCAATACGGCAATCTCCGTAGTGGGTATGGTCTGCTTCGTGCTCGTGGCTGGTGTCGATCCGAGTAAGGTTCTTCCCTTGATGCATTTGCTTTCGGCCTGACTTAACCGGCATTAACTGCCTGAGCGGCTCGTTAAGTGTCTTGTCTAGTCAGTGGCTGGCTACACTTCGTTTCGCTTTCGGATCAATTTTATTGGTAGGATAACTAATCAACCTATAATGTGCCAACTAAATATCAATAATGACCAGCCATGGTATTCGGTTACTAATGATCAACTTACGCTGTATCCCTGGGTCTCAACATACCATACTCTAGATCAATCGCTCATCTCCCACATCATCCAATCATCGAGGATGAAACTCTCTTTCGATCTGCTTTGTAAGAGCAGGGGTTCTGGGCCCGAGCTCCTCATCCATGCTTCCAGCCACTACCCCCATGTTTTGTATCCTGCAAGCTCCCGCCTCAAACATTACGTACGGATAATATCTCCTGGGTTGATTGACTATTCGACAACTGCATTCTGTAGACTGATACTGACGCCATTGGTTGTTAAGGCTAAGCGGCGGCTACACATTCCCCTTTTCAATCCATTCCGTGACCTATCAACTGAATTATGCTCATCCGCCTTTTGCTAACCCAACCAACTCGGTGCCATACCGCCTGCACTGGAGTGCCGCCAAATGAGCGGGTTGACCCCTAACTGTGGACGGAAAGGTTCCGTCGAGAGTTCTGACTGGATGTCGATGGCATGATTTAGGGCATCAGTTGACGACTACCGATCCCTGAATAAAAAAGCAACGAGCGTCTTAGCCTCTCCTTTCGGGCACCTAGACCCGATGAACCTTGTCCTCAAGGCACGGTGTGTATTGCTCTCCTGTGGCATCTCCTGTGGCGCTTATCACAGTGGCCAGAATGCATTCTGATGAGCCAAAGTTCCTTCCTACGTGCTGATCTCTACAAAGGTCCCGGAGCAGGGCCGTCCGCCCCGACAGATGATATCAGCTTGAATCCCAACCCAGGATCTGCTCACCATAAAGAAAAAGACTGGTCATGGGATGAACAATGAAAGGAAAACCTAGCGCACCAGGATTCCTAGCCTGGTCTTAGTACACACATACAGTACGGTGTAGCGTGACTGAGGCGCGCATGGCGCTCGGGGCTCGGGTGTTTTCCTCCTTAGTACGGGGCATCGGATCTCTTTCCAGTGTGGCGCCCTCATTTGCTGGCCAAACTTAGCAACCGTTTACCTTCTTTGGAGGAAACGGCTGACCGCACGGGAAATGATCCTTTTAGAGGCTGGCCTCTTGTCTCTGATTGGATCGCCTAGATTCCGGTCCCATGTGGTCCCTCCCGTGACAATCCGCCACTGTACCCCATTTTGCTTGGGACAATGATGATGAGGGGTTTTCTTCGGTTACACAATCTCTAGTCTAGACTATGGACTCGTTGAGATCTCGGCGGATTCCGTGGTCTGGATCCCACCACGCGCCTCTATGCAAAACAAGTTCCTGCAGCCGTTGACCTCGTGTTGATATACTATAGTCTAATGTTGGTGGTGTCTTGTTGATTATGACTGGTCTATTTCCTCGCGCCTCGTCCCCTCTCTACAAGCCTCGCTCGAGACTTGGGAGATATATTCGGCCGTCATTGGGCTTAAAAAATGAAGGACTATCCAGTGTCGACATCGCTTGGGTGCAACAGTCCACGTGCGCATGCATTGACCGACCTACTTGCAGGAGCCGGTCCGGTAAAAAGTGTTATTCGAATTCCTACCGCGCCGGTCCTTACGACGATGAGAAAAGCCAAAAAAATACCCAAGACGAAAAGAGCGGTCTTATCGAGTGAGATGGGGTCAGGGTCAATCTATCTGAGATGCCTACCCGGCACTCAATCTATAACGCTGTCTCATCAAGATAAGGACTCTATTACCGAGTACCCGCTTTCTACGTCTCTTCTCCCTACCATTGCCAACCTATATATAGAAGGAAAAACAAGATACCTGACTCAGCTCCTGCAGCCGCAATAATATTGCTGAATCGAGCCGGAATTTCCGAGATACCACGCACCACGGCAAATGATGATTTCCACAATTGAGGCTCGTCATTTACTACTTCGTATGCAATTAAAATCTCATGATAATAATATCCGAGTACACCGCCGCAACAATTACAATCAATTTATTATAATAAATGTCGTGTACTCTCGACCACTATAATCTACTACCCAAAACACCGCCCGCCTGCATTAAGCGCCAAAAGCACACACAACAAAAGGGGAAAAAAATTTTTGGTTCACCCAACTCACCAAAAAAAGGACATATGGGACCCGCGCCTCCACCAGCCGGATTCTTAATCCGCCAATTCGGAAAGCATTCCGAATATGACCGCTCAATGTTGTCGCAACCTAGCGTACGATGTGATTTATGAAACATCCATCTGGAACACAAGTCCGGCCTCTAGACTAAGTAGTACATGACTACGGCTCCATGAGACTCGCTGCGTTCGCACCACGCACCCACAACCTTCAATACTACCTTCTACAAATGCACTGTGAAACCATGGTCAAACTCCACCTAAGAAGTGGACATTGTTTCAACATTGCGCAATTGCAATTACACCGGAGTCGACCGACTTCCGACATCTGTCATTGAAATGCAAGCTTTGGTGGATTGTCCAACCGGAGTTCGTGGCTTAGATGCGCTAGATTATTAGAGTAGTATCGTTAGCCCTAAGTAAATTAATTGTGGATTAAGTTGGATGGGCCTGGTGCTTTGGTTTGTTCCTGTTCCTGTCCCTCTTTCTTCTTCTTTTTCTTCTGCATTTGCTTTTTTGGTCTTCTGCGTTGCACTCGTTCGGATGTTCGGGAACTAAAGTCGTTATGGGGCCTTCCTTGGTTCTCATCATTGGGTGGCTTTTTCTCGGTGAGATGCGTATTTTTGGTAGCGGTGATACGTTGGGATGATTGTTGGAATAATTTTCTGACTATCTAGGAACTAGTACAACTCGGTGATTTAATGATTGATTCTTGATGGGGTTGAACGTGTCTATAGCCGAGATCTCATTTTAGATAACGAGAATGATAAATTTCATTCATTCATTCATTTATCTCAATCCACACTCAAACACCTATCCCAAGCTTATGATATCATCGAAATAAATTGAGGGAAAACAAATAAACCATAAGAAAAAGTTAGAAAATAATAAGGAAAATAGCGCAAACGAATAAAGATGAGATTACTCCATTAATACTACCGGAATCTCCAACATGGTCTCATCTCCTAGACTCTTCCCACCTCTTTATGATTACATCCACAATCTTTGTTAACCCTTCCATTTCCTCCTCTACTGTTTGTCCGAGTGCTGTCGGGTCGATGCTGCAGCCCACATAGACCGGGATCCTCATGCGACGAGCTAGGACCTTGGCTATACGGGTTGTGTATTCCACACTTGCTGGAGAGTTGTAGAGCGTTGTGGATAGGGTGTTGCGAGTGTTTGTGCGCTGGGATTGTGAGTAGATGGTTTCATGTATATGGTGATATTGACGGTGGTCAGTTGTTTGGGGGGGATTAAGAATAGGTAGAGGGTGGGTTTTATCATTCGGAGACATGTGTGTGCGCGAAGAAGACTTAGAAGGAAGAAAAGAGCTCCGGGATTTCACGAGCATCGAAGGATTCTCGCAATCCGATGCTTATGAATATAGATAGAATGCTCTGATCTCCTATGTATAATGAAAGATAGAACTTACATCGGGCATAGCGTAGATGAAGCTCCCCATCGGTTTCACGGACCCCGCAGAGTCACCCGGTGTCGATGTCGCTAGGAACACGGTTGCACATGTGTCAAATAGCGTCAAATGTATATGTGCGTTGGTGTGTAATGCCTTAGGAAAAGGGAACGAGATCTCTTGAGGTTGGACCTGCGGCGCCACGTTCTCGACGATCTGAGGTTGTACTGCCGCCGTTGCCGCTGTCGCCATTATAGAGAGATCGATGGTATAGGAAAAGAAATATCTATCTTCAATATGCCGAGAGGAATATACTACGTAGTTTGTTCGGGGGGGTAGCTCTTGTGTCTCTGTCAATGTTGATAAAGTTGGGTTTGGTTGGTGATGAGCGAGATAGAAACAGTTGAGGTACCGCTTTGAAGTTCCCCGCCAAACAGAGCGGGTCCACTTCTTCAGTGACTCTTATTCCACGGGTTTGCTTGAGTTCGATCTCAGATCTTGACATTTTTTACGACCTATAAGAACCACGTCCACTCACACTTTCTTACCAATTGGGTGTGTATGGTTATTTTGGGAGGCGAACTCTTTGGATGTACATTTGACAACTTATTGGCTATCAGTGACGACGACTTCTTTATACCGGCATGACTTCAGATTCGCAGCATCTTGATGATGAAGAGGTGCGGAGTTGGGCGGGGGATTTCGATCCATTGGCTGACCCCGATGAACGGCGAGTGCTTTTCGCTGCGTTGGATTCTTTCAGGTATGGATAAATGCATGTTGTAGCTTGTTTACATTGCTGTTTACCGTGTATTGTAATCACGAGGATATGAAGGAGGAGACCAAAAAAAGAAAGGGAAGAGGAGGTTTTGGGGGGGGGGGGGTTGCCAAAGGGAAAAAACGGAGACAGAGAAATGCTATAGATTTTCCAGTCTCTAAACATTCTGTGATTGCGGTCCCTTTCTCTCTTGGTGTCTGTTTGGGGCTTTGGAGTTACATCAAATTCGCCCTTCTCAAATGATATGACTGAACATCTATTAGGCAATACCGAAGGACTGCTCATTTGAACACTACACATCGTCGACGCCAGGCGTTCTATGCTCTACCCTCTGCCCACTGGCAAATGCTGGCGGAGCCACCATTCTCGATACTGGATAACTTTGATCGTGTAGACGATGCCATTGATGTGAATGCCGAGATTGCAGATGCGATTCTCGCAACGGGGCTCTCTTCATTTGGATTACCAAAAGAACCTAATGCAGAGGACCCGCGTCAAAACTGGCATGGCACGGCGACGGCCTCAGATGTTAACAAGGCTCACTCCACTATCAGGCAGTTCTACCGGGACTGGAGCTCCGAGGGAAAAGCGGAGAGAGAAGTCTGTGTGGAGCCTGTTGTGCGTGACTTGCAAGGTGAGTTTGGCCAGAGACTTGTCTCTGGGGAGGAAGTCAAAGTGTTGGTCCCAGGAGCTGGCTTAGGGAGATTAGTCTTTGAGATTTGCCAGGCCGGATTTGCTGCCGAGGGCAACGAAATTTCATACCATCAATTGCTGGCCAGTAGCTGGGTTCTGAACCATACATCAGGCCCCAAGCACCATGCGCTGTATCCCTTTGCGCTCCACTTCTCGAACCTGTTGTCTAGGGAGCAACAACTGCAGAAGGTGATGATCCCAGATACACATCCCGGTGTAGCAATGGTTGAGGCGCAGACGAACCAAACACCGTTTGGAACAATGGGCATGTCCGCAGCCGACTTCGTGGTGCTCTACAGTAACCCGTCCAACAAAGAAGCGTTTGACGCAGTGGCTACGGTCTTCTTCATTGATACAGCCCCCAACCTAATCCGGTATATCGAGACGATCCGGCACTGTTTGAAACCTAACGGCGTGTGGCTGAACGTCGGGCCGTTGTTGTGGCATTTCGAGGACGGCAGCAACCGGAGTCACCGTGAGGGAGACCACGACGACCACCAAGGGATCGGGGAGCCTGGCAATGTGGAACTGACAGAGGAAGAGGTATTCTGCCTTGTGGAGCGGATGGGCTTCAGCATCGAGAGGCGGCAGATGGTGGAGGATCGGCCCCTGTGTGGCTATATTCAGGATCCTCAGAGTATGCTTCAGCCACTTTACAAGCCATCACCCTGGGTGGCTCGGAAAAAAAGCCAATGATACAGAATTAGAAATCTAGAATACTTTGTACACGGAGGAATATATCCATGGAAATTGAGACCCACGATAAGAGTGCGCCTTGTTGCCTGCGTCTAATCAAAGCCAATAATTGGACAGGGCCAGAAAGGATGGCTGTCATCATGCACTGGTATGGGACCCGTACCGTACAGTACATACCTACCCAAGAGATCAGCGATATACGGCATTCAGCCGCAGACAAACAAAGGAAACGTGGGACCGAGACAGGCTTAGCAGTGTGGCTGTAATCATAAGGCTGGTCCTTGTCTCTTGGGCGCCAATCCCTCCCGTTCCATGGATCACTTTCAGGAACTGACCTGCCGGTATTCTTTTCTCTCTCTGCTCTACTCTTCCAAATTTGGGTATTCTAACTCATGGGATGGTAATGTATAGCACATACATGGATGCCTCCCTATAAACCATGGATAACCAATCACATTATACAACAGACACGACCAACATTGAAATCCATTGTTGTTAGAGATCGCTCAGTTTCACCCTCTGTTCGGGATAGACTGACATGGGACCGGACCCCTCAAGATGGATGATATATCGTAAATCATCAAAATGATGAAAGCACACGAGCTTAAAAGTGGAGGAGGGATGGATGTCATGAGCCGTGCCACAAGACATCGGTACCATACTGTACCGTACCTGGACGTCTCCGCAATGTGTAAATTACAAAGTTGGGGGCGGATACAGTGATCATTGGCACTGGCACACAAGTCAATCCATGGGAATTGAGACCACTCAACAACAAACAACAATCACAATAACAACAACTGCTATCATTCTCAAAGAAAGAAAAATCAAATTGATTAAAACAACACTTAACTGGGCTTAATTGTCTAGACTATTGGGACCGCTAGCACTTAGTCCTTCTAGAGTCAGAGAATTATTTGATTCGATATCTTCCACATGGGGAGCATTCCATACTCCCAGGAGGGTTGATTATCTATCATTCCAGGAAGGGGAGTTGAATCGGTTGGGGTCCGTGACTGTTTTTTCTTTCCTCTTTTGTCTCTCTCTCTCTCTCTCTCTCTCTCTCTCTCTCTCACTCTTCTTTCCTCTTTCTTTGTCGCTTCTACAACCATCTTTGCTTTTTTTTACCCTTTCCCACGCTGCGAAACTGCCACCCAAGCGCCCATGCGACCTTTACAGGCGACCAATTAATTGCCCGAACCCTTGACTGCTGTCTCATTCTCGTGTTTCTTCCCGTGTTTCTCCCCCTCCCCACTCAACTTACAAACCACAAAGTCAACCCGGCAAGCTTTTCTGACTGCCTAAGCAAAGGACCATTTGGCACTGCCTCTCTCGAAATAATACACCCACTTGTTTCTCTTTTGACTTTCGTGCCTTTTCTTTCACTCATTCGAATTATTTCTTCTTTAATTTTGCTTTTTTATCTCTACTCGAAAACATCCCCCTCTTCCTATTTCCCTCTGTCGCTTCTCCCCCCCTTTGTTCCTTTTAACTCTCCACTGACCATCGCGGTCATTACATGGACCTGATGAGCTCACGGTTCAAATCGTTCACGTTTGGAACGAAACGGAATAAGCACAGCGCCCAGCCTGCGCCAATCCAACAGACTTCCAACTCATCGAGTAATACTCTTGTCGCCCCGCCTTCGACCGCCACCTCCCCCAGTTCCCCGCCTTCACACCATAGTTCGTCTACGACAAGTCTCCCCATGAACAACCAAAATCCTCTGGGCCGGCCCCCCAGCTATACATACCAACGGCCGACCAGCCCCATGCCCCCCGGTCAGCAGATGAGCCATCACCCTCCCTCGTTGAACACCACCATGCACTACCAGCAACCGGCAGTCCAACCCTTAGGCGCGCCGCCAGGCTATGGCATGCAACAGCAGGTTGCGCCGCATGGAATGGCTCCGGGGTTGTCCCAACCCCAGTACGGCATTCGGAACCCCGCAGTCGAGGTGGAAGGTGCCGGTCGGAGTAAGGCCCAATTGATTGTCGGCATTGACTTTGGCACTACATTCTCCGGGGTCGCATTTGCCTTTGCAACCAACAACGAAGCAAGAGAGGATATCATTACAGAATGGCCTGGCGCCGGAACTCATACCAAGCAGAAGGTGAGTCAACCAATCCCGCCTTGCGAATAATGATCGATGGGACTGACCAAGCTATTTCCTATAGATTCCTACCGTCTTATACTATGACCAATATCAGAAAGTGGTGGGCTGGGGCCCGGATATTGCAGATGCGCTGGCCCCTACGGGGTATCCGAAGCAAGGGGTGCAAAAGGTCGAATGGTTCAAGCTTCAACTCATGCTGTCCGGGAACACATACATCGATCCAATCAATTTGCCGCCGCTCCCACCCGGTAAGTCGGAAATCGATGTGGCCGCCGACTACCTCTTTAAGCTACGGCAGGCGATGCGCGCTCAGTTGCAGAAGACCCTCGGCGAGGTTTTTACTCGGGAAGAGCGCAACATCCGGTACTATCTGACTGTACCTGCGATCTGGAATGATGCAGGGAAAGCGGCAACAAGGGCGGCGGCTTTACAAGCGGGATTCTTGCGGGACGAGAACGATAACCGTCTGACGCTGATTTCTGAGCCGGAGGCTGCCGCTCTCTTCTGTGCGAAGACCGGGTTGCTCAATCTGAAGGTCGGCGATGCCATCCTGATTGTGGACTGCGGTGGTGGAACCGTGGATTTGATCGCGTACGAGGTCGAAGAGGAACAGCCATTCAGTGTGGCCGAGTGCACTGCTGGCTCGGGTGACTCCTGTGGATCGACAGCCCTCAACCGAAACTTCAGCAACATCCTCCGAGCGAAAATCCGCAAGATGAAGCTGCCCGATGGGTCTCGGACGGCTGGCAAGGTGTATGCGAAGTGCATTATGGACTTTGAGAATCGGATCAAGGCCGATTTCCGAAACAACGGACAGAAATGGGCCGTAGATGTCGGCATTGAGGCCGACTTCCCGGATGCTGGCATCGAGGAAGGCTACATGACCTTCACCAATGAAGAGATCCTTCAATGTTTTGAACCGGTTGTCAACCGTATTCTCGAGTTGGTTCGGAACCAGATCATCGCCATTCAAGCGCAGAACCGGTCTCTACAGGTATCTTCCTGCAAATACTACTCGTCTAACTATGTCGCATTTTACTAATCAGCATCGCAGAATGTTCTTGTGGTGGGTGGATTCGGAGCATCGGAGTACCTCTTCCAACAGATCAAGCTCCATGTACCGCCGCAGTATCAATCCAAGGTTGTCCGGCCAATGGACTCGGTCGCGGCGATCGTCAAGGGTGCTGTAACAGCTGGAATCACGGAGCGTGTGATCACGCACCGTGTTGCACGTCGACATTATCTTATGGCCACCTTGCAGCCGTTTAAAGAAGGATATCATCCTGAACAGTATCGTGTCCCCAGTCTTGATGGCAGGGATCGATGCAAGTACACGCGACAAATTTTCGTGCAGAAGGGTGAGCGGGTGAAGATCGGCGAGCCCGTCAAGGTCAGCTTTTTCCGACAGGTTGCGCCAGGAGCGACCCTGATGTACGAGGATATTCTGTACGCCTGTGACGAAGATGTCTGTCCTGAGTACACGAAAGATCCACGTAAGTTACATGTTCTGCTATTCACTCCCGGCACTCTTCTAACTGTGTAACAGGCATCAAGGAGGTCGTGACACTTACCTCGGATCTGTCGCGTAAGAACCTGGAAACCGATTTCGAGCGCATGGATACCCCTCAAGGCACCTTCTACCGTGTATACTTCGACATTTATCTCACGCTCGATGGTAGCGAGTTTAGCGCCGAGTTAGTCTGCCAGGGCGAAGTTATGGGCCGATGCCGGGCCAAATTTCGGTGATCTGGAGGAGTATCCAGACTTTGGCATTTGAGTGCCATCAAAATCCGGTCAAACGACAAACTCACTTGACTAGCAACTGCACAGGGCGGGCGTTTATACCATTTTTCTCATCTGTTTCCCTTCTACGCTATTGGACAATTTTGGGACCCGAACTCCGTCCAGTGGCTCATCATGGAGTTTATTTCTTATCTTCTTTTGATGTTCATCTTTAACGTTTCCTGGATACCTTTATATGAGCACACCTTGATGATTGATTGATTGATTTAATAATTCACATAATGAGAAAAAAAATACTCACGACATATTCCATCCTCTGAAGTGCCTCTGGCCTTCTCGAACCTATCCATCGTCCCCACCCTCCCT
>MBFL02000077.1:0-111129 GCA_001696595.2 Aspergillus hancockii
CTCCTCCACACTCCCCTCCACCCTCCTCACGCCCTCCGGCAAATCATCCGGCACCAAAAGCACAATATTAAACATCCGCCCCCCCCTAACCGAATAAGCAACAACATGCGCCCCTGGCCCGACCCAAAAATGACACTGCGGACTCTCAACCCACTTTCTCAACCCCTCGTCCCCGATCTCCTCCGCCCGGAGCACAATCCTATACGCCAGATCCCCCGTCGGCAGCGGATCGTCCCTCCGCCCCAGGTAACACTCCCGGCACTTTGACCACAAGCCATCCGCGGCTACTATCAAATCACCGGTGAAGGTTGCACCGGAGAGGGTGTGAACGGTTGTAGATTCGAAATCGATGTTCTCGACGCGCTGGTTAAGGTGGAATGTTACGCCTAGTTGCTTTGCGCGGGTGAAGAGTGCTTGTTGGAGGTCGACGCGGTGGAGATCTATGAATGGGGCGCTGTATTTCTGTCTGATGATTGTGGAGAAGGCTGGCTCGTGGGCGAGGATTTTGCCCGTGTAGGCGTGGACTGTTAGGGTTGTTGGCTCGGCGGTGGAGGTCCAGAGCGTGCTTGGGAGAGACCAAGTTCGCAGGAGGCGAGAGGCGTTGGGGGTTATTTGGAGGCCTGCGCCGACCTGTGCTTACTTGGTTAGCTTTGCCTGTGGTTTTTGGTTGGGGATATTGGGGGGGTGGAGTTAAGTGTGCCTCGGCTAGTTCCTTTGCTTGCTCGATTACGGTGACGGTGTGGCCGGATAGGGCGCAGGATATGGCTGTTGCGAGGCCGGAGAGGCCTGCGCCGACTATTATTATGTGAAGGTGGGTGGAGTCTGGCATCTGGGGTGTGTTAGTTCGTGTTTTTGTTTGGCTTCTTGGTGGAGCTTGAAGATGGGGGAGGAGGAAGTAAGTATATATATATACATATATGTATGTACTATTTACATACCATTGTTGCTTGGTTCTTGGTAGGTTTCCCTCCGGATAACTTGCTGAAAAGACGGTAGATGTAGTCGAACATTAGGATACCGTTGTTCTTGCTGTTTTGACCGGGATTCACAACTTTGAAATTCAAGTTCATGCAAGGGGGTTGGTTATATGAAGATCAAATAACCCTGGAAAGGATAAGTAGTAGCTGCCGCGGTCAATGAGTGCTTGCGGATGTATGGCCGCGACATCATGTGGTCGGAATTGCCGACGCTACCGGATATCCCACGTTTGACAGATCCAGTGGGGTTGGGTTGGTTTGGGGGTTACGCTTGGGATGTGATTGGTATGAGACGAGATGATCTGTGTTTGATGGGTATGGGGCCCCGGCTTGCATGATATTGGCTGTTAGGGCTTGGTTTGAGCTACTTGGGCCTTCTATACTTTACTTGGCTTGTGTGTGGTGGTGTTTGGTGTTCTCTGAGTTTGAGGTTTATTTGATTTATTTATGGGATGATTTTCTTTGTTGGACCTTTGTGGGTTATACAGTGAGATTGAAAGCTGTAGAATCTACTAGGTCTTAGTGAAAGGTCTGGTCATGAGACTGTAGCAGGATGATTCGCGACAAAAGCTATGTTACCGTTTGGAATCAAGAAGCGGAGCAAATAGATCTAGTTCGAACTTAGGTAGAGCAAGCAGAAATGCTCTTTGGTCAGAGCTTATCAACAGGTACGTGACTCGTTTGCATCAGCTCGAATCACTCGGCAGGTCCGAGGCCAGCGAAGGGTGTCCCAGTTTTCGATAGTGGTCATCACCCCCAACATGCAACTACTGTGGCGGCCTCTCCACACACTATTCATGATGTTAGTGGATCTGGGGTATGCCCGGATACGTCGGCGGTTGTGTAGAGTGGGCCATCCAACAAGATGGTTACATATTCTTGGTAGTTGATTCGCCACGGCTATTCCTCTGATATGGTGCACTCAATGTGCGAGTAAGATACGCTCGATATATCTATCGCATAAAATCATACAGTAACAGCAGTTGTCAGCTAAAGAGCCGATTTTTCCCACGTAATCTCCTTCCCCACCAGTCCTTCCACAGCAGGAACCAACGGCCGCAACGCGTACCCATAGTCGCCGCCATTCGGCGTGCGCAGCAAAGTATGAATATGAAACTTCTTCGGCTCCTCATTAGTCAAGAAAACACCCGAATGATGATCAAACTCGACAAGTATCACAGGGCTCTGAATCCGATAATAAAACGGATCCTCGTCCCTAAACCCGCCGATCCACGAGAAATACGTCTCCGACTCGAATTGCCGAACATGATCTAATTTCATCCGCCGAGATCGAGCCGGAAGATAGAGTAGGTACTGCTCCAGAACTCCATAAAGCAGCTTCTTCTGCTCCTCGTTGAGCGATGCAGCGGTGATACCCTCGTACGGAACCTCCCGGTTATCCCGATACGCACCGCAGAGATGCCGCTGATCATCGCGGTTGCAGCGGCCGGGCGGCATAGCGGGGTCATTCATCTGGGCATACACGCGCGCCTTCTGCTGGAGCTCCGGACTAAGTGACTGCATGAGTCGCAGACCGAGCTCCTCCTCGACCTGCATGATGCGGGTTCCTGCGTACGGGCCGGAATCGATCTCGTTGGGTTCTGCGCCTGTGAACCATGGCGAGGCGACGATCTGGCCCTTGTACAGGAATACATTCAGACAGAGGTGGTGGCCGTAGAAGGACCAGCCCCAGGGTCTGTTGGTCAATGGACGCCCGAAGAGGACGAAGTTGTAGGAGAATTCGTTCATCACGCGGGGGGCCTCGACAAGCTCGCCAAGGAAATGGTTAATGCGCATGGCTTTTATGGCTTTGTCGTAGCCTTCTGGGGAGAGTGTCGCCTTGAGGACATTCAGAATTGCGTCGCGGGTTGCAGCGTTGACTTCGTCCAGGCGAAGACCTTTGTGGCTGAGGAGGAATTCGGGGTTGGACCATGTGCGCCATTCGGGGGAGTCGATATGATATGAGAGTGCCTGGCATTGTCTGTGGTCTATTATGGATTGTAGAGATTCAACTGCTTCTACTATCTTTTCAATCGGGACGTCTTCATCTTGTAATGTGAAGAGGCCCGGTCGAGCATTTCCTGATGCAAATCTTAGCGAATGAACAGGCTCTGCAGGGGATACGACGTGCCATACCGTCAGTAGTAATCCCCTTGAATGGCTCCTGCAACAAATCCAACCAGTGCATGTACAGCGCGTGCAACCATGGCGGGTTATGTAACGCCCTGAAATCCTGGGCATATTCATGCGCATCCTGAGTGCGCATTACCTGGAACCGCTTCAGGCTCAGATCAGGTAGATACTGGCGATATTCGCCCGTGGGCTTTTCTAATTGAGGCCGCGTCATGTTGGAGAGAAATTGATAAACTAGTTACGGTGGTGAAATTAATCTATCTGAGAAGAAGAGGGGCTTCCTTTCTTTTAAATCCGGCTTGTATACTTGGAATTGTATTTCCCCATATCAGATGATCCCCCGTGGCGTACGTTCTCTCCACACTCTCCCCACACGGCACTGTGGGGAGCGGGAAACTACTTTTCCGTCAGCCATCGAATCCTTTTCTGTGGCTTGCACCAGCAAATGGAGAGAGGAAGTAGCCGGGGTTACGGATTTTGATTTCCTGGGGTATTGTAGTTCCTGATAAGAATGGACTTGGATTCTCCTTCTAGTGATTCGATCTCGGCGACACTCTTGGTGGGTTATATTCATCTCCGGTTCTGTGATACATGCGTGATGCCTCCCTGAACGAGTTACCATGAAAAGGTACCAATTGGATGTTCTGAATACCTTAAGCGTTACTTGTACTATTCGACTATTTATGTCTTTCAGTCAAGAGTCTAAAGCCACCGAAAATTACGAGCTAGAATACTAGTATGGAATGTAGTGTCATTTACCTAACGAAATATCCTCAACATGTTATATATTTGAATTGATTAGATGATCAATAAGTTGAGGTTGGCTTTATCATTATTGTATGCCATTTTTTCACAATAACTAAGCCCTGATGATAAGTCAGACTAATCATATGCAACCTGCAAAAGTGGGTCTCTTCATTGAATCTTGTTTAGAGTAGAGTTTTGGTCACAGAAACAAACTGACTCAATGCCTCCGCACCCAGAGACTTGATATCAACATCATACTCACCCTAGAGATGTGCTCTCTCTAACATCGTGGACAAAATGCGCACTTATATTTCTGGAAAATCTTGCTTACTATACAGACATCGAATATGCATGCGCTTGTCGAACACCAATCAGAAATGCAATCAGGCTGCCCCGCCTCGCCTGGAGCCTCACGATAAGCACTTGCATATTTTAAAAATGTATCTGCCCAACCGTGGGCCTTCTCATATGATTCCAATGTTGCATGACGTGAAAATATTCTACTTAACCTAAACTATCAACCAGTAGCGCAAATCGCCAAACTCAGCGAGCAAAGGCTCAACAATGGACCCTCTCTCAATAACCGGGTTAGTGTTGCAGGTGATAGAAGTTGCCGCCGAGGTGTATAAGTATGGAAAAGAGGTCCAGAATGCGAGTAAGGAGATGCGCGAGTTGTTTGGGGAGCTCTTCGCTTTGAAGGCAATACTTGAGCAGATAAGCAAGGAAAGGCAAGATCCTCCTCCCTACACGCAGGATTCAACACCTACCGAAACGCCCTCGTCGGACCCGTTTCTACAGGGGTTACTCAAGGCCAATACTGTCCTCAAGGAAATTCTTGAGGACTTACAGAAGAGGCAAAACCGAGGCCAATCGTTTTTTAAACAGCTTGGTTGGCCGGGGAGGAAAGCAAAGCTTCAAGAAAATATTACACAGCTTGAGAGACTTAAAAGCTATTTCATTCTAGTTATGATGAATGAGAACTCGTATGTTTTGAAGGATGTCGTGCACAGTCAAAGCTAATTATGTTTCAGGGCAATGGATAAAGAGATTTCTTTCTCGGTAAACCTTTTGAACGATCTGGGAAGGCAGATAAAACAAGATGGTCAAGGTGAGATCTTCCATTACTTCGTGAAATCTTTATGCTGACAGTGCAATAATTTAGAGGAGCTACACCGAAAAATTCGAGAATGGATCTGTCCAGTTGACATGGAAGCAAGCCATCGCAAAGCACAATCTGTATGCCATGCTGGCACCGGACACTGGTTCATTGATGGGCCCTTCCAGCAATGGTTCCAAGGAAAGGAAAAGACTAGGTTACTCTATCTTGAAGGCAAATGCAAGTCAAATCCACCGCCTAACATTCAAGGTCCATAAGGCTATATTCTAACATTTTAATTTAGCTGGATCGGGGAAGACCGTCCTCTGGTACTTTTGTCCCAGCATTATGCGTTATCTGTATGTGCTTGCTAATACGAGACAACTATAGTTCGACTGCAATAGAGGAGGCGAGGAAGGCCACCGAAAACATGAACTCAACTATAGTATTATTTGCATTTTGTTCCTTTCAACGCAGTGCATCCCAGAAGCTCGTCCACATTCTCGGGGCTTTACTTGCACAACTGTCGGAAGCTTTTCCCGAAGTTCTTGACAAACTGAAGGGGGATTTTAATAGAAAGGCTCTTCCGACCTCTGATACTCTTCTTCAGTTATTCCTCAAGTACGCATGTCGGCTAGAGGGTGTATTTATTTTCCTCGATGCTGCGAATGAAAGCAACGAAAGTGAAGATATCATGAACACATTGCTCAGCATCCTCAACTCTGGGGACAAGATACACGTCATGATAACCAGTACAGCAGCATCAGTTACACTGGGAGATACTAGCCTCCTAAGGGCACAAATGAGGGCATCTTCGAACAGGCCCGATATTCGGGCGTTTGTAAGCGCGCAACTGGAGAAGCGGCCAGCCCTTCGCCATTTGCCCTCACACACAAAAGGCCACATAGCCGACCTGCTGATACGCAAAGCTAACGGGATGTAAGCATGGCCCTGGTAGAGAGACCCCATAAATAAATAGGGTTTCTAACTGTCTTTGCAGGTTCCGATACGTCCAATGCCAGATTGACATACTCGGGGCTCAGCGAACGGGCCGAGATGTTCGTATAGCCCTCGAAGCAATGCCAGAAGGGCTAAATGGGACGTACGAAGTGATCCTCGCTCAAATTTCTTCCTATGACCGCGAACTCGCAAGAGAGATACTCGTCTGGCTTACCTTCAGTCGCGAGCCTTTGACTCTTTCAGCATTGAGCGAGGCCGTTGTCATATCAAAAGGAGACAAGTTTCTTGATGGCGAATGCAGACTTTTTGACCCAACCGTCATACTGAAAATCTGTCAGGGACTGGCGATCTATGATGAGAGGACTTCGGTTATTACTTTAGCTCATTCTTCGGTCCCCGCATATCTCACGTCCGAGGCCATCAGGCATAGCCCCGCCGCGTTTTACAGTCTGAAGGAGGACGAGGCTGCCAGATGTATATACCAAAAATGTTTGACGTATTTGATGTTTCACACCTTCCGGAAACCATGCTCAGATGCTTATTCGCTCAAGAAGCGTCTCTCACGATTTCCACTGCTACAATATGCCGCCGCGACCTGGGCACAATATTGCGGATCTAATGCCCCTGCTGGGTTCAAGCTCACGGATGCTGAATGGGACGATATAATGGCATTCTTTGCGACTAGTAAAATGCAAAACGGGGGTAACTTCACATCCTGGGTCCAGGTCCTGATTTCTGAGGTTGCGACTGAAGAAGCTTTGACCACAGAGCCCCTGTACTACGCTGCTTCGTTTGGAATGACAGCTATTGTGGACAGACTTATACAAAGCGGAGTCAACGTGGATGCTCCCGGGGGTCGCCACGGCGCCACTCCTCTTATCGTTGCATCATACAGAGGACAATACCCGGTCGTGAAGAGATTACTTGCAGCAGGGGCAGATCCAAGCAAGAAAGATTGTCACGGGATGACAAGTCTTCAATGGGCAAAAGGAAGACACAATAACAGGATTGCCGCGCTTCTATTGGAAAGTGGAGATAAGGATGTGCCGTCTGCATCGTCCGATGGCAATGATCGTAAGCAATCCCTCCCCTGGGCTTGTTGCTCTTGCGAATTTGTGCATATAGTGTCGCCTTATGTAAAATGCTTTGAGTGTCAGCATGAGGCATGCTCTGGGTGCAAATTTGTGGCGACATGAATTGATTTTTTGCCTCTCTGCTACTTTGCACTTTTCCCTTGCTACCGCAAGCTACAAAGCTTCGGCCCACAAATCAAACATTGAGTGTTCTAGCAATTCACCTCATGTGTCATACTCTAACAATTATCAGCTTCCATGACCATCAGAGTGTAGACCCCCCCGGACATCTTTCCGGATTAAAAGTCTCGTGTTTGCTAGCAAATCATCTCATTCACTACCTCAGACTATACTACGTCATCTCGTTTTATATAAATATAAATTATCCATGGAGCCCAGTCAAAGTAGTACTTAATCAAACGTCAAATCCAAGCTTTCCTCTGTGCCAAGCTTCGTATTCCTTCGCCAGACCCGTGAAAACAGCAGTGGATCTAAATGACTCCTCAAACGAAGTCAAAGGTTCATTCACCAGCTATTCACAACTTTATGTCAGCTTCAGAAATTCAACGACCGTCTCATAAATAGCTGAATTCAAGACATACTTTTTTAGCTTCCTCGATCTCTCCCCCACCGTAATAACCGAACGCCTCCCAAAACTGGAGAAGCTGAGCCAAATCCTCCTGGAAGAACTCAGGGAGCCCTTGAGAAGCTAGCCCCGCTTTAAAAGTATCTTTGTCAATAGACTGCAAGGTAACATGGACGTCGTGCTTCTTCAAGACATCGAGCAATTCCGCAAAGGTGTAGTGTCTCTCCGCAACATTGAATTCGCGACCGATGGATCTCTCCGGCGAGAGGAGGATCGCTTTGATGAACTTGCCCAGGTCCGCCGATGGGTTGATTAAGGGCAAGGCCGTCTCAATGTTAATGGGTGATGGCACGAAAATCCCGTAAGCTGGTGGTGTTGTGGACAGGGGAGTGAGGTATTCGAGAATGACAGTGGCATATAACCCGACCCGCACGATGGTATGTGGGATTGATAGAGATCTAATGTTTTCACCTACGACGGCTTTGCCGTCGAAATGGACTACACCGGTAAACTTTTTGTTGCTGACTGTGGATGTTGTGGTGTATGTTAGTGAATTTGACCTTAGGCTTGGTGTTTGGGGAGGTAACTTCCTCTGTGACATACGGCAGACTGCTCCAGAAGAGATGCTTATGTCTAGCTTCTATACCTCGTGGGTTAGCTTTCCGTGCCGGGTGAATGAATTAACAGGTCAAATGCCTTGGCGATATCAGCTACATTCTTTGCTTGCTGGGTTTCTGCGGCAGGGTTGAAGCCCTCCATGAAATTGGTGACTGCGAAGACAGCGTATGCATTCTGAAAGGCTAGACGCAATGAGTCCCTGTCTTCGAGATCGGCCTATAGATGATCAGCCATTAACAATGGTAGCTTGAGAGGTGCCTTTAAAGCATGACATGCCTTGACAACCTCCGCTCCTTGCTGGGTAAGAGCTATGGCTGCGGGCTTGGACGGATCCCTCGTGATAGCTTTGGCGACAGAGCCACCTTGATTACCGGTAGCACCAGACTACGACGACTCTTTTGTCAGGTGCCATTTTCTGTGGTAACTTGGCACTTGAGGTACAATAGTAATAGAAGGGATGCTTAGAGGAGTTGAATGTAGAAGTAGAATTTGTCTTTCAATGACCTTGAAGTTGGGAGAGGCGAGGGTATAAATAGTAGTGATCTGGGGGGGATTGTTTTCAAGAACAGGGATCACGTTGTGATTCTAAAATTGTAATAGTGACACATATCAGCACAAGGACCTAAATGCCTCACTTCGTAGTCAAATTATAAATGAAAACCATGGCTGTACATCGAAGGTATTCTAATCGTACCAATTGAAGATGAGCAATGGTCGTCCCTGATTGGCTACATCGCAATACCTACCGAGTAGGATTAGCGTGGATCAGCTTAACGAACATCAGAGCGTCTACTGGTGTACTCTCAAGTAGACTAAAGACTCCGTCTCATCCGTGTCTGTCAGCTCGGTAAGAGCTGTATCCGTCATGATTTGAAATTTGGACTTTACCTAGGTTGACTGGGAGTACTCAGTGTATCGCCATGGCCCGTCATGGCAGACTGTCCAAAGGCTGCCAAATCTGTAGAAAGCGGAAGATCAAGGTATCAATGCACAGATTCCATCATCGGTTCGAGGTTAGTATTGACGATACTTAGTGTGATCAGCGATTGCCTGCCTGTAGCCAGTGGTTGAAGGCAGGGTGGAAATGTCCACAATACGGAGATACTGTGGATAGGATGTTCCAGTATCATGATGCGAAAGACTTGAGTAAATCTGCAAACACATTACGTGTTATCTCGTCCACAGAACCATGCGAAGTACTGCCAGCCGATATCCAAACTATCTTGCAAGGCGCTATACTCTGCACAAATAAATCAGATGGCAACACCGACTCCACATTGCTTCACTACTCCCAAGGCATCGACCTCCCCGGGGAGATACAGGAGCCAATTATCGATCGTGCTGTTGGGTATTTCCTATCAACCCATATTTTTCGTGAGCATGGCCACCTTCGAGGCTACTTCGAGTACCTTGCAGTGTATGTAAACGATATCCAGCACGACATGAAAATATTCACGAGTTTGAGTGCCGTTGCGCTCGCAGCCTATGCCCATACATTTCAGTATTTGCATCTTCTCAAGGCTGCGAGGCGATATTATGGACGTGCTCTTCGACTGGTTAATACTGCTTTGCAGTGTCGTAGAGAGACCGTTGAGGATAGCACGCTAATCTCTGTCCTCCTCTCAAATGCCTTCGAAGCTCTCACATCAAATACTCACACTTCCCTCGCCTCCAGTGACGGCCACATGAGGGGTGTCATGATGGTTATGAGTTTGAGAGGGCGTGCTTCAATGCATACCCGCTAAGGTCTGCAGGTATTCCTTCATACGTTCCGCTGTCTCGTCGCGTACTGTATAAGGCCTCGGACCGAGTCCCTACGGACTTAATCAAGTTATGGAAACATGCCGCGGGACTTTTACATGCTGAGGACCCTTGTTGGCAAAAGGAAGATATATTGATTGAGTTGGCAGAGCTCCGCGCTGACATAGAGGACCACGTCTTTGCAAATCATTGGGCTATAATAGATACATGTCTCCGGTTAGACCATGAGCTTTCCTCGCTTACAGGAAATATGCCAGCTAAATGGCAATTTCAGACGTTCTCCGTTGAAGTAAAGCCAGACAGAGTATTCAGTCGCCAGATCCATGTTTACCCCGACCTTTGGGTGTCATCTGTTTGGAACTATATCCGTACATGTCGACTGATTCTCCACAGAGAAATTCAAACTCAACTAGCACCAGTGAGGACTCTGCCACCCTCAACCTCGCAGCCTAGCCTGCTAGCCTTAGGTCAGGATTCGAAAAGGAATATACATGAAATGATCCTTGCCATATGTGCTTCAATACCTCAGCATTGTGGACAGCTTCCCGAGGAATACGGCATACAATATCGTACAGCCGAGAGCGCTTGTCTGAAGGACGCTCGTGTTCCCGAGTATCAGCTACTCGGAGGTGTGCCTATCGCAGCTGGAGCCTGCTGGGCTTTGTGGCCGCTGATAATCGCCGGAAATGCCACTGACTCGCTCCTTCTTCGAAATTGGATAATCGACCGTAGCCGTCACATTGGAAGAATAAGCGGATTTCAACGTGCATTGGCGCTAGCGGATACGCTAGAAAGTGGAGCGGAGATATCTTTTTAGAACAAGGTATTAATTGCACGTCTTTACTAGGAATCTATAAATTAAGCATCTTATCTATCACGGAACGTTCCTTGGGCACAATCACTCGCTTTAACCAACAGTACCAGTCTCTTGTCGCACGAGCGCATGCTGTCACTCCATATCCTTCAATATTCGTTCCAATTGAGCCGGATACGACATCAGTTTTTCAAAGTCCAACGAGTCAAAATGTCCTCGTATTCTACAGCTGTATCCGTATTGAATGTATCATTTGCACTGCTGGTATATTTGTCCAAGGGCAACGAAGAGGTTTCAGGAGGCCAGTAAGTTAATCTAAGCTCTTGTAATCAAGACATTCCTAGACAGTTGATATGCGACCTCAAGCTAAACTCCGCGGTCCACGCATCTCTTCACGACAAGGGGAGTAAGTGAAAGGCCAACAGTGCTCGGGGCTTAACGACCTACTCTTCCTCACCATCGAAGTGCATGTTCCCAAGTATAAGCTCCGCAAAGGGTCCACCTCATCCGGCGAAATCAACTTCACCTCAACCACCATCAGCGCTGCTTTTGTGCCACAAGACCCATTCGCGCAGCATGCAGGGCTATCCGATGGGCACCCATTCTCATTGCAGTTTCATTTCGCGTTGCTCTTCTTCCCGTATAGCATCCACTCAATGCAACCGGTTGGTCCTTCGTCAATGAAAGCACCGCCGTAGTTCTCAGTGTGACGGCCGCCATTACAATTTCCCACAAGAACGTCTAGCGCAGCTGAGCACTAGTTCCGGGTGCTTGGTCAACCCTCTTCTACAGCAAGGGAAGTATAGGCCGCTTACGTGCTCCTCATCTCTGTCTTTTTCTGTGGTTTGCAGCCAGACTGATCGGCGGCCCACTGCTGCAGATCCAATAACGTTCGTTCCAAAGGGATCGCTATACATATACGTTAATGGGGGCCGGCCTGGATTCAGGACATTGCCTGTATAGAGATGGCTTCCATCGCTGCCTTTGCCCCGGTGACATTGAACGACACGTACGAGCCAGCGTTGTGCTGGGCAAAGTAGCAAGCTGGACCGTTGCGGCTAGTCGACGTTGGTATGGGTAGATCTGTGGTAGTCTTTGTTGGAGCGGTAGCCGTAGTAGAAGGATCTGTGGTCGAGGTGGGAATCGGGCACGCATCCCCCTTGTCAAGAAACACAGCTAGGCTGATGAGCTGCCAGCTCAAGTCAGGAACTCTATTGCACACGCTACCGGGGCTATCCACACGGTATCTATCTTTTAGTATTTGAAAGGTTTGTCGATATGCATCTAGCTCTTGAAGGCCGTTATCTGTGTTCATCGCCCCGGGGATCTCGGCGTTGAGGCTATTCTCAAAGGTTGGGAGCAAGTCATCGAACGCTTGTCTGGCCGCAGACAGCATCGTCCCGACTCGTATTTTGCTAACCCAATGTCGGTAAGTCGCTGCAAGGCATGGATCGATGTTTTGGCTGTGAAGGGGATGTCAGCTGGCTTCATAATGGTATCTTGGGCTCTCTCGCTGAAATCAACGCACAGCGCAGAATAAAGCCGATTGCAGGTCCGGCCTAGGGTCCAAAGGAATTAGACGTCGTCCAAAGATTGCAGGAAATGGCAACTTTCCCGAGGAACGTGAGTCTATTCTTTAATACGTCACTCGCCGTTGCCGCCCATAGTGTCTTTTCAGTGATCTTGTTCCTCTAAATGTTTCTCGCTACATTTACAACATTTTGTTGATATGGACCCCCTAGCTTTTGCAACGAAGGTCAAACCGGCGTTAGCTGTCTGGTGCATGGCTGGCAAGGGAAAGAATAGTAATGCTTACCATTGTCTTTAACCTGTTTATCTCCTGCGTGACACCAGCGAAGTTCCAGTGTTCATTGCCGGGGAGGCCATCATATACCGACTGGAGGCGGTTACAGGGGTTGAACATCATATGATTGAACTCATCGCAGGGCCAGTTCTGATCTTGGAGCACGTGCTCCCAAAATCCTTTCAACCAATTGAGTTCATCTAAAGACAGTAAGCTCCAAGGTCGCAGGGTCAAGGGCAAGCTGGATTGCACTCACACACGTGCTCAATGGTACCTCTTTGGTCTGGATGGCCCATCTGGCCGTCAATCTGTGGGTCTGATATCAGAATGGTCACTGGAACACAGTCTATGTCTGTACGGCTGTACCATCTCGACATTGAACCGGTCGCTAGCAGGTCACCCACCAGTGCCGATCGAAGGTATTCATATGACCCTGTGTACGCAATGACGGTCACGAATTGATTGTTCTTGAATGTGCACTTGGAAAGGTCAAAAACACTGCTAGCCCGAGCTCGCTTCTGCAGCCGAGCATAGTTTGGTTGGTTCACGTCTCGGATCTCCAAGCTCCCTGCAGTGATTGTTTCGGTTGCCCAGTTCATGTATTCCTGGCCACAAGGATTGCACCCACCCCCAGGAGCTCTGTCCACGGTAGGGCAGCTGGCGCAATGACCATCTTTGCAACCTGACCCAATGCCGGTACAGACCCCAATCAGGCACTCTGTACCGCTGCAACCAAACGAAGCACAGAGTACCCCCGTGCATTGCCCATTATGACAGCCTGGGCCTTTTTGTCGTCCGTTGGTGACGGCAGGCCATGGATGATCCCCACCGGCCGGATTCGGCGTGGATGGAGTAGATGGTATAAGAGAAAGATTAATCTCGGGATCATGTAGAAAGCTCTTATTTATATTTTAGATAATAATCTTTTTGAGAAAGCTGATTATATAAGTAGTAAATACTATATCTTTAAATATACAGTTATAGAGCGTGTTGAAAGTAAGATTATCTCTAATCTAGACCAGTGCATGCAAGTAAAGCATATCGCGGCTATTAGTCTCTGTTATCCTCTAGTTAATGGTTAGAGTTGTTACTAAGATTTTTAATCTATTCTATATTACCTGTAAGAAGACCGTTTAAGATAATTTTACACCCCAACGCTAAGTGACAGTAAATCCGATGCCGAAAATGGCTACCTTGGACGCCATTTTCAGCGCCCTTTTTATCAAAATTTTTGTCATCCACAAGTCATGTGATAGGTTGGTTAGTTAGATAAGCGGGTGGTTAAGTTAGCCAAGGTACACTACACGTCCTGCGTGAATATAACATCGCCTTCCATGATTTCTACCGCTTGGTGGCCAACAAACATATCAGAATCGAGACGACTTATAGGAGACCCTGCTCCCTCCAGATACGCTCGGCAAACCTTCTCAGCTCTTGCTCGGTTATCATGAAGTCTGTCTCTAGGGGATGGCGAGGAGGACGGTCAACAACCTTGTCGAAGGGTAGATCTAGTTGTGTAGTAGTCGTAGTTGTGCCATTCATGCTAGACTCTCCAGTGACAGATGTCGTATTATTTGTTCGAGATAATTTGAGGAATGCAGTACGACGCGCTAAAGGAGGAGATGATCTTGTAACGACGCCATCGCTTCTGGGAAACGATTCCCATCGGTGCAAGATGATCTCGGGATTTTCGCATTTGATGCTGATCGTGACCACAACTTTCACAGATGAGGAGTAAGTCTCAAGCCACCCGTGCGCATCAAGAGCAAGTCGTCCTGCAGACTCTGACAACCCCACCTCTACCACAAAACTCAGCCTTGCATTTGTCGAAGCAGGAGCCCAGCAGCAGTCGGCCTCCCTTTTCCAATTTCCGTTGGTAACTGTTGTCGAACCGTAAGGCCACACGTCATCATCGATATTCATCCCATGTAGCTTGAGAGTGATGAGCGATTTGAATGATTCTGCTGCGAGTTCGTGTGCAGGATTCGGTATGACTTTCGCGATTAAGATTCCCGTTCTTTCATTGTAAAAGAATCGACTGTATTTGCTTGTTCGCGACCGATCATCACTTAGTCTAGAGGATTCCGCTGGGGGGACAGACGTGAAGACGAGGTACTGATCCCGAGTTTGGTCTTGCTGAAGCGCTCGTCGACGGCGTTCCAAGAACTTTTGTAAGCTCTGCCTACTAGTGAATGGGCGCTGCTCGCAAGAGGATCCTCAGATTCGGATTCAACTGACGAGAACTCAGAAGATCAGAGCGCAGAAGATGAAGTCTGAGACGGGTTCGAGGTGGTTCGAAGGAAGCCCATGGTGGTTTGGAAGGCGGAGTGGGAAGTGAGAAAGAAGTAGCAAGGCAGGCAGGTGAAATGGGTAGGCACAACTGATAAAAACAGGAAGGCGGTAAAGTCCCTTGTTTGCCCTTGGTCAGTTTTATCGCTGCCTGTGGCAGTGTTACCGTCACCAATATTATAAGAAATTCATGGTAGATAATGATTGTTGAGACAGGTGGTTGCAAAATATGGCATTTACTATAGGTTTTTGGGGTGAGAGTCAATGCGCAACATCCAACAAGTCTTGGCTAAAATCACTAGTTGCAGAGTTTCTTAAACAGTTTAACGAGGTTCAACAATGACGAAGTTCTTGAGACTCTGTGGTTTTGAGATGCTAGGAAGATAATGGGATGAACATAAGAGGTCTTTTTTTGTCCCCCAAAATCAACTATTACTTCTCTCTGCTGCCCGAGATCCAGACTCAGAGTACTGGTGTGGTCTTAGTTTTAGTGGGGGTTGCGTTTCAACAACCACTAATAATCACCGCTCTGAACAGCCCTACCTTCCCAACAAAAAAGAATTCATCCACTATTGTCGATTTCTCGCAACACAAAAAAACTTCACATCAACATCTCTATGATCAGTTGTTTTTCTGGACTCTAACAAAATGCCATCGATTAGCTATTTGAAATGGTGCTGTTGACGAAAATCCGTGCTACTTCCATTCGTTCATAATACACCACGAGCTAATTCGAGGAGCATTGTATACTCCTGGGGAGTTATGTGTGTGTCCCAGGAGCTCACTGGGCATTCCCAGGACCTATTGCATAGTCTTTGACACTTCCAGGAAGACACCGCCTGCTCCCAGCAAAATCATGATTCACTCCCATGAGCTGGAAGCCATTGCATGTCCCCAGGAACTACACTCAGGATATTACTTGTATTGGCAAGAACCCAGGCTTTCCACAACCTAGGAAATATCGCGTTCCAGAAATATTCGTCGAATGGATATTTACTGATTCCTGTCGGAGAAATTCCACAGCCAAGCGCTGCTCTGCACGACATGTGCCATACTGATGCTATTTGGTGTCTTCACTCGACATGGGAAGGCTTTTCGGCGGCGTGCTGCTTTACAATACAAGGCGAGTCATTGTAGCGACAAGGGAATACGTCGTTTCCTTGGCTTAGACTCCTAGGATCACTAGTAGGCAGTAGAGCGGTTAGCATCGGAGCATACAAAGGGCCAGATGCATGATGAGAATTGAAGGGCCTGGTTGGAGGTGAGCCGCTTAGGGCGGCGCAGTGAGCAACTCACCCTGTGATGCGGGAGCCGATCGCAACCCGACGCGGCAGTTTACCGTCACCTAGTGTACAAGGTAAATCGCGCTTTAATCTCTCTGAGGACCGCACGCCCATCTCTCTTCTCAAAGCCTCGGCTCTTGAAGTGATTTCCTCGTCCCATAAAACACTTTCAGACAGCCCTGACTCGTATTACTGGCCTAACATAGAAAGAGGGTTTCAGTCAATGGCAAGCATCGCAACGGCTTGATACGATAAAGTTTCTTCTCCAGAACTACATCAAACCAAGCAGCTCGTTGCAAAAGGTGGTCAAGAGGCTCGGCGATTCCCGAAAGCCGTTGACCGACCTGGATTTAAGGTGAGCCAAGAACAAGAACTCGTTCGAGAAACAGTACTGGTTCCTGGTGGCCTGGATGTTCGATCACCACTCTAGCTTGGGACAATTTGACCAACTGAAACAGGAGCTGTTGCCAGGAATCGAAGAGTCTCGCGTTCAAGGGGAGCTTTCGGAACATGAAATTCATTTTAGCAGCCAATGGAGACCGTATACAGGCTTGAAGACAAGCAGGTGACGTGCATGACCACAAATTTGTACTTGGGTCTAAGATCAGAATAAGTGAGCTGACGACCATAACAAGCTCTGTTTGCCCCTAATTAAAGCTCTTTGTACTTCAACATGGTGTAGGTCCTGTAGTCCGGTGTAGACGTCACATTTATTAATATACCGCAATGCTATATAGGCACTATCATTGACAATCCTCAGAGGCATTCATTCAACTTATATATATTCACCTGAGCCATAACATTAAATGGGGTATACCCGTTAGCAAAGCTGTTGAAGACTTTGTTTTCATCAAACTACGTATTCTGGTCAGCTATCGCATTGTCTCTACAGATCAAGTTCCTAAAAGCTTGATGTAGAGCTCTGCAGACTTTTGTTCCAGCTCAACTATTTGAGTACCCATGCCCTCTTGTTTCTAGCTAGATCTGTCAATCTAATAATATAATCAATTATAGTAATAATTTAGGTACATGGATCATGTACAATTGGTACTAATAGACTTCTGTAATGTTGATTCACGTTGTTTCCAAATTGACTACTGAATAAGGCATCAAGGTCACTGGAACTAAATGATCGACTATTCCGCAATATCTACTCTCCAACATTCTCGATCCACGTGTACATACATACCCTAAACTTCTAGTTGTGTAAGGCAACAAGCTCGCAGAGGGATCTGTAACCACTCTTTCTACCACCTCTTCTTCCAATTCCACCCCTCCATTCGCACCCAAGCCCAAGCCCCTTCAAAAGACAAAGCAAAGCGACCACATAACAAATCCCGCCAAAAGTGACAGCACCCCAGGACCTTTCCTTACTACTAGTCTTTGTCCTATCTAGCTACTAACTCCCAGCAATACCGTGTAATCACTCGCATAATACATCTCATCGTCCTGATTCCGGCCCACACAAATCGAAGTCAAGCTGGCATTCGACCCACTGCAAAATCCAAACAAATAGTTCAAAAACGGCCAGGAGTGGCACACCCGGCATGTCTACCACAATCGCATCAGGCAAGAAGAACCAGTTGCCTGGTACCCCACATAGAAGCATTGATACAATCATCGACACGTCCGTATGAATAACCAGGGCCCTTGTCCCATCCATAAAAATCCGTGGGTCTGGTAGCGTATCGCGCCAAGTAATAGTAGTTACAGGAGGTAGCTTTGGTGGCGTACCTTTTCCCGCTAATGATCCAGACCCTCCTTCCTCAAATAGGCTGGGCATGGACGATCCATGTTCTCGGGTTTATCCTATCCATGCTCTGTATCGTTGAGTTGGGGCAGGGTCCTATCACGCAATGGAAGCTGAGAAGGGCATGCCGCTGGCGAGACCGAGGCGTTCAGAGGACCAATGGGATATCGCGTCCATCCCTGGAGTAAGGAGAAGAGATGAACCAAGACTGTGTAAAAGGGGGAATGCTAGAATGAATTGATAGTATTCTATGTCACCAATAACAACGAATCATGCTTCAGAAAACCCCACCCTGTGCATGCGCGGAGCGCAGATACTTCCCGCCAGCCCATGGCCCTACATGTCAAAGGCTGGACCTGACTACTATCAATATACCTGAGAATGCCTTGAAGGAACGCGAAAGTAGTGCAGTCGAATTTATATTCGAATACCATTTTCACGAAATATCTACATTCTTGAAGTTCTACAATACATAGCATAACATACTTGTCTCCCTCAAATTGATTAATGGGGGGAGATAGACAAGCTTGCACACGTATTGGCCGATGGACTGCTACCAACGCGGTGTAACTCCTGGTAGTACATATAACCCCTAGGGCAAAGATTTGCCCTACCAAGCCCAATCTTGCGTTGAAGCATATGCCTCCTGGACTCTTGGTCAAATAATAGATCCGTCATGGATGGTAGGCTACAAACATGAAAGCCCTCGACCAGCACGCCCATCCGCCTCTCGCCGCCTCTCGCCGCCTCTCGCTCATCCTCATTTCTCGAAAGCCATGGATCTAGGTACACAGGAAGGGGCCCCCTTGTCTTAGCGTCTGACCCGGTCGTAGAGTTTCCGAGTTGAAGTAGCAGCAAGTGGGGTCTGTACTACCCCTCTTCTGCCCCCCTCTTTTGACGCGAAGGCTCGGAGATCTTGGCTCTAGATCCGCTTTGAATGGGGCTAACGCGCTTGTTATCCTGAACGGCATCGAACATCTTCATCTTGATTAGGGCATTCCATCTTGACGAGATATTCTCAAGCTTCATTGGACCTTAACCTTGACGATACCCGGACTCAAAACCTCCCTTCCAGAATAACCCTGGAATTCAGGCTGTTGGTAGTGTATTGGCACCTCTTGGATGCTAGAAGATCTAGAAGTCGGCAGAAGAGGGGAAGGGGGTGGTAGTCCTAGCAGGGGCGGCATGTCCGGATAAAGACAATCGTCTGGTTGATCCCTGTGGGATGGACATCATCGTGCATGACGTTGAGTGGAATAAATATCGCATTCCCAACGAAAGAAACTAAAGTATGTTTGCTGCGGGCAGACTAGCGTTCGGCCCGAAAGCAGGTGGGGGTAAAAGGCCCTGGACAGAAGATGCGACTATGGTACCGTGCACTTAGTAGTGTACTATGGGGTCGATCGTGCCAAGATCCGCCAATTTGGTGCCACTTTCTCCACCAATATGTGCCCTCCGATATACTCCGTGGCTTTCAGATTCAATTCATACTGCTGCTCAAGTCCTCCCAGGCCGTGTCTCCCTGCCGCATGTAACAGGCCACTTAGAGCTATTCATGACGCCATTGAGAAGGTTGTTACGCCTTTGCATCAGCAGAAGGAATCCATCCAGATTGATTGGCAGGAGTGGAAGGTGCTTCTCCATGTGATCCTTTCGTAATCAGTAAGGACTTGATGGGTAGGTACGGGTACGTCTGGACTGAATGGAGGGCCAGAAAGCTATATAAAGGGCGCAGGGCAAGCCGTGTCTATGGGTAGTACATTGGACCACCCCTCTCCCCACCATCTCTACGCATTTCTTTCATACACCCACATTCTCAAGACTCAAGACTCAAGGCTCTGTACAACCATGGCAACCCAAGTCATTACCGAGAACGCTCTCCTTGCCCAGGCCCGCGCCTGTCATAACAAGGAGGACTGCATGCGTCTCTACGCCCAATGGGCCGCCACCTATGACACTGATCTCGCCGACGCATCTCAAGAATATCTCGCCCCCATGGTCACCGCCCAGACTGCTTTCGAATTCACCAAACGCACCAATCCCCTGATTCTCGATGCCGGCTGCGGAACCGGACTTGTGGGCGTAGCTCTTGCACAAGGCGGCCCGGTGACCGTCGAAGGTCTTGACCTGTCTCCCCATATGCTCAAGGTAGCCGAGAAGACCGGCGTCTATCAAAGTCTCGTGATCGGGGACTTGACCCAACCGATCGAAAAACCAGATGAAAAGTACGATTTGGTGACCTGCTGCGGTACTTTCACTCACGGCCACGTCGGTCCGGACCCCGCCTTACGAGAATTCATCAGAATCACCAAGACAAACGGCCTCATCGTCGCCACGATCGTTCATGATCTCTGGCTATCCGGTGGCTTCAGAGCCGAAATCGAAAAATTGCAGGCAGAAGGCCTGATTAAGGTGGTCAGCATTGAGCTGAAGGACTACAGAAGAGGCCAGGGCGACACAGCAAGGTGGGTTGTCCTTGAAAAGTTGGCTTCTGTTTGAACCGGTGCAACACGAGGGAAGGACCTTACTTTTTTTGCCCACTGCGACACTTTGGACCTGTGAACGAGGGGGATGACTTTTTTTTTTTTTTTTTTACTTTGCCCACTGCGACTTTTGCATGCGTGACGAGATGACGAGGGGAATACTTTCTTCTGCCCACTGCGACATTTTGGACGTGTGACGGGCGGCGGCGAAACATTTTTAGGCTTGCACCGATGTTCATCTAATAAATGGCATATGCTGCGAAGCTATCCTGGTAACCCATGGATGTGACGAGCATCCTCCCACATGCGACAAGACCCCAGATGCGACACTCGATATCCTTCCTTTACCCGGTGGGGTAATTCTGACAGGCAGGCCCAAGGTATGCTTACAGCCTCACACGTAGCGGGGTCACGTAGAATGACGTCAAGCAGTTTCTCTTGCAGATGTAGAAGGTTTCAATCAATCAATTAATTGCTCTCTCAAATGAATTTCTCTAGCCCGGAAGTTGCGGCAACGTCAATAGGAGTCTAGGATTACAAGGATAGCGCCCCTAGTGGAGCTTGATCAGATCTTAGGCCAAATCTTCCAAAAGGTGGCTCTGTTATTACAGGCAGTCAGGCAAGGAGGGAGACTACAACCTCTGGTATCCTTGCATCTTAAGATGACTTTGTAAACAATGGATTCACCTAGATTATACTTAGATGACTCCTCTTATTACAGGGTACCACGCAGGTAATGAAAAGGGCAAGCAGCAAAACCCCGATCACGGAATTTAGGTATCTCCTACATTTCTAGAATCTCAGATATCTGAAGTCCACGGTAAAGCAAAAATAAACCAAAGAACGGAAACCCGTCCAGCCCAAGTTGAGTCATAACATCGTGTCCAGCACTAGAAACAGCGGGCCACATAGATTGGGGAGAAAGAGCAACTTCGGTTTGAGGGTATACCACAGAACATAAAAATACCTCGTCACTTTAATCGTCGTGGAATTAAGATAACTTTGGAAATCTATGCGAAGATCTAGTAAGATTTCGGGGATGCACGAATCAAATCGGGCTCTTGTACGAATACCGTAGAATCGTGGTATACCCCAAAGTTAAATAAGATATTTCCACGCAATTCCAAATGAACTAATGGCTATATAACACTGTATACTGAGACTAATGTAAAATCTGAGCTCTATACGTTCCACATCGTATATTTTGAAGGATGACTATCAATGGCTATTAATACCTGACATATATTAGTAGATTTATAGTAAGGATACCATTTTTTTCACCTACCGCGGCGACATGGTACTACTACTGGCTAGCTACCCCACTAAGGAGACACCATCTGACTATTATTTCTAGCACTAGATTTCATATCGCTATCAAAACACCTATACAACTTCGATATTTACTCTATATAGCTAGTAAATGTTGGCAAGCGCAGGCATTCGGTCAGTTGGGAGCCCAAATACGAAACGATTAAAATGACCGAAATATCTAGAAAACTAGATAACATGAGTCCTTGAGTCGTCTTTGAGTGCAATGGGTAGGGGTCTAGGGTTGTGAAAATTCATATATCTTTATTTAAATCTATGTTATCGAGTTCTTCCGTCCCTTTTTTTTTACATTATTTTCAGACCTTATATCCTCACTGTAGTATCTCTTCCTATCTAGGTGGATAGAATAGTAAATGGACTTGAAGTAATATTAAGATTTTAGTACTAGTATAAAATCTCCTCCTTTCAAGTACTGTTTCTTTATCCATGATATATCATCTTGAATCATGAACTTTCGAAAGTCTACAATACAACATTGACACGCCCAGTCTTTACGTAAAGACGCTTGGAATCTAGCCCAAATCAGTAGAACGACGAAACAACGGAATCATATAGCTTGACTGGAAACTGAAGTAAAGTCTCAACAGTAAATAGAAATCCTAAAACTCCTAGATGATAGGAGATATAAAATTTGATCCCGATTAAATTTCACATATAATACACAACTTCAAAGGGCTTCTTGCTAGAATCTCAAGCATTGGTCCACTCCCATTCATCGTATGATCGTTCCCACAATCAGTTAGAGCATTATAGATAGCCATAAACATGTCCCTTAATTTTCCCGCCCATTCGACCCCCCAGTCTCCAGTTGACAAAGCGGCGTAAACCTAGCTGATTTTTGAAACAACACCCGTCTCTTGATCATGTACGGAAGCCAAGTCTTAGCCTGATACGACACATGCCGTCTAGTAGGCACGCCGAAGACATAATCGAGCTCTTCCAGGGTACGTTGTCTGCTTCCGTTAGTTGATGGCCTCGACTTTTCAGATAGGGTAACCCACTTTGTTTCCGGGACAATGAAGAAAATGACGAAGAACGCGAGCATGTTAAGTGCGGCATAGAAGCCGAAGGCTGGTTTTGTGCGTTAGCGTCTGGGGGGTACAAGTTCGTGGTAGTCGTGACAAACCTCCAGTTGGCCCCAACGCCTTCAGAAGCGGTGGGAATGTCAAGCTCAGTGCGCTCCCGATTGCATTGTTGATGCAGATGGTGAACGCAGCGCCAAGTTCACGGTGAGATAGTGGGAACGCCTCGCTGAAGTAAATTGATGGGATTGGACCGATTCCTGGAGGGTGTAAGTACTAATGCACCAATTGAGGGAGGTTATATCAAAATATACCAGGTCCATAGAAAGCAGTAAACAGGTAAATGAAGAATGCAATGAGTGGAACTCTAGCACTGTGACCAAATGGCAGCAGAAATGACAAACCGGCACCAAGCAAGCACCACGCCATGTTCGGAAAAGTGAACAGGAGCAAGTTTCGTCGTCCGAAAGTGTCCATCGTCCACACTGCCGGTAAGGCGAAGATGAACATAACGAGACCGTATCCCATTGAGGCCAGTAGGCTGACTTTGACTGAATATCCGGCTTGCGAGAAGATCGTCGATGAGTAGAAGGCCATGATATTTACACCAGAGAATTGCTGGCCAATAACGATAATCGCGCTAGAGATCATTGCTCGTCGCAGACGGGGTACAGTGGCGATCTCCCAGGCACGGGTTGAAAGGGCCTTGCCTTCAAATGCATTTTTCTCTTCCATTACTTGGCAGTGTGCGTAGTACTGGGGTGAATTCTGAGTTAATAATTTTCTTTTTTAGGGCCTAAGATGGATTTACCAATTCCCTTGCTGCGATGAGCTCTGTGTTCCGCAATTGGCAGAATGATGCATATGCGTCTTTGCAGCGACCTTTTTTCATCAGCCAACGTGGTGACTCTGTATGATTACGTTAGCTGGCTCTCCATACTTAGGCACCACTCGGTCACTCACCAGGGCATAACCATACGAAGATCAAAATCGGGATTGCCGGGACAAATGCCGCGGCAAGCTGAAAGCGCCATGCCAACCGGCCGATACGATAGAAGATCAGATTGGAGCCAAATCCACTGTTTCACTTAGTTATGTTGTCGCAAGGTATAGACCCGGCAGCACTAACACGAAGATACCGAATGCGACCCATAGTTGGAAACTAGTCACAATACCTCCGCGAATGGAAGCTGGACTGACTTCTGCGCTGAAAACTGGAATGGTTGAGAGTTTAACGCCCATGCCTGGAAAGTCTCAATCAGTACGGAGTTCTTCAATACGACTCTTTAAAACTTACCTATTCCCATAAACAAACGGCAAAGCATAAGACCCCACCAATTCTGGGTGAAAGCCTGCGCCAAAACGGGAAATACGCAGCTTTCCGTAATGATTAGCACAGATTCTCCTTTCCAACTGTCAAGGTCATAACGTACAATAACCCAGTCACGAAGATAGTACCTCGTCTACCGAGCCAATTATTCAGCGGATCAGCAGCCCACGCACTACAGACTTGTGAGTGTAGATTCATGTCCATTAGCTGTTCTATAAACATACCTCAGGAGACCGAACAGAGTTGGTCTCAAAATCGAGTCAGTCAAGATCTAGAAGTTGCATACGGAAAATTTGTTACCCAGAATTGATAACTCCAATCAGCCATTCATTGTCAGCAATTCCAAACTCTTCTGGATACGAGAGGTTGGCTCCATTGGCTCCGGTATTATCCCATCCTTGAATAGCAGATCCGAGTGAGCATAGTGCAATGGTGAAATACAACTTTCTTGGTAAGTGCCAGCGATCTGATAAAAGAATGCATCAGTGGGCATCCTCTACGATAAACAAACAAATTTCATACGTGTAGCCTCCCTTCTGATATGATACCTATCATCCTCACTCAGCTCCTCGATATTCTCGATGTCATGGCTCTGGGCAGCCAAGGCTGCCTTTCTAAAGATGGATGTTTTATCCTCAAGGCCATGCACTTCGCAGAAGTTGGCGACGTTAAGAAACAATGTTTGCTTAGAAATTCCGACTAACGGGTTATATATTCTATCGCATGTGAGAAATCTTTGGTCACTTTATTAGTTTAACCCACTGTATACATACCTCGCGTAGATATTGCGTCCATAACTAGCTGATCCGACTCTAGGATCCTTTGCTTGCTCGATATCTTCAACATACTCCTCACCTGGCTTCGAACTGACTGTACTAAGACCTCGATCGGCCTTTTTACTATCTTTCGCCATCGTTGATACAACTGAGGTAACAAGGGAAGATAAAAAGGTTGCCGGCGCGAGCACAATCCGCCCAACAAGCTAGACACCGTAGGATGTCCATCCCTTCGGATCGTGTGGAGTCATGTATTTATACAAGCGTCCCATTCTTTGGGAGTTCTAGCTTCCATAATTCCAATCCTATCTATTGACCAATGAAGTGCATTCCCCACTGGATAGGGAAATCCGGGGAAGCTCTAGACCGAACCCTAAAACAGGCGTTCATTGGCGCGGCAGATAACCAATTGCATTGCTCATCTCCCGTTCGGCGAAGATGCCAAGCAGCGACGCCAATCGATACCGGATGTGGCAGTGGAGCCAGGAATGCCCTGTATGTGTCACCTTCGCGTGACTGGCAAGATCTGTGTGTTCCACGACCCCCGGACGCGGTGCTGTCCAATTAGAGACGTTCGGGAGCCTAGTCGCTTTACAACGCCCGCCCAACGGGCTCTACTGGGTCCGTATAAGGTGCAGGTTCCCTGTTGGCCCTGTACAGGTACCGCATGCCCTGTGTGTGTCCAAGGCGAGAATCATGAAATCCCCGCAGCTCTACTCTTGGAAGTGTGGCATTGTTGGTGAAGTCATCATAGAACATGCAGACCCAGATACAAGATATTGAAGAGTTACACAACTACAGTTGGGTCTACCTTCAGCTAGCTCGACGAGTCCTTTGTTGGCTCCACGTTGCAGCACGTCGGTGGGAGGCCATGATGTTCCCTTATATATGGACTCACTTGCCCACCCTCAATCCCTGAAGTTCACAGTTCACAACATCATTGTCTATTCCAAGTTCATCTCGAAAATCAAGCACAGCAAACATGGGTAGCATCAGTAACCCAACATGCCTCGAAAAGCTCGAAGAGCAGTGTGCGTCTATTATTTGTCAATTCTGAAGCAGGAGTACTGACATATGGAAAGTGAACGTCGATGTTGACTGGATGGACCCAACCTTCACCAAAAGTTTGCCAATTGTTCCCAACGATATGACCAGCAATCAGCTCTGGGTGAATGAGCAGATGAACCATCCTGATAATGTGGAGCTGTTCAAGAACGCCGTCAAGGAGTACAAGGACCAAGGATGGCTGGCAATCTATACTCGCATTGTAAACGTCTCCTTAAATTCCAGATCAAGCATTGAGCTGCTTCTGATATACAATGATCTGCAGGCCTGTCTCATGTGTAAAGAGAACATCGGCAATATCAAAGGCCGTGTTCTTCTGCAAGTTCTTCCATCAAACGCATACGATAGCCAGAAAGTGCTGGAGCATGCCCGTATGTACGCAAGGGAATTCGAGAAGGTCGGCATCTTGAAAGATAGGTTCTGTATCAAGATCCCAAGTACTGGTCCTGCCTTGAGCGTGTGCCCTATCTTGAAGGAAGAGGGAATTGAAACCCTAGGGACGGCACTCTTCAGCCTTCCTCAGGCTATCGCTGCCAGCCAAGCTGGTTGCCTGTATATCAGTCCTTATTATAACGGTGAGTCCTCTAGCGGAATGTGGAGCTTCTTTCGCTGACTAGTGCTATCAGAGGTACGCGCGCACGATGATCTAAGCCTGTGGCCCAACGTCGAGGATCCAGCCGTCGAGCACACAATGTCTGCTCGTATCGTACAGATGCTGGAGACGTACCGGAGACTGTATAGGGAGACTGGCAAGCAGCAACCATTGATCAAGAATGCCAGGTAAGGCTCCCATTCATATGGTCTATCTCCCAAATATTGACACGGGAATAGCTTTATAAACGCGAAAGAAGCTATGGCTGCGGGTGAAATGGGCTGCCATTCAGCCACTATCTCACCCCAAGTTTTGACTGAGCTTTCCAAATTTCCGTATGATGGTAGTAAACAGCCTGGTGCAGGAGTACCAAAGCCCACTCATCCCAATCATCAGAACGCAGTTCCGACTGCCGCCCGACTTAGAAAGCTTGCAACAACGGATCCACTCGCAGCCGCTGATTGGGACGGCAAGTTGGCCAGCACCGACATTGACTATCTGGCTAATGATGGTGCTGAACTGGAAAGGGCAATCAAGGCAGACCCAATCACTGTCACACGTTTAAAGGACGCGCTAGAGCTGTTCATTGGCGGAGAGAACAAGAGTCGGGTCAAGATCGAGGAAGCGCTCAAAGAGCTAGTCTAAATCACCCGCCTCTCGCTATATTACGTGTTGCGTGCTTCGCAGTTCTAGAACGCAGTATCAATGAAAGGAATTATTGCTTACATGATGTAACATCGCATAGTTGGGCTCCGAGCTATTGATCACATGTGGATGTTGGCGTTCACTCCTTGTGCAGTCCATAAGCGAATAATATTCACTTGCAGTAGGCAATGTAATTGGCTCTGTAAGCCTTGTTTCAATATTGAGCGGTGCCATCAGGTCCTGACTTGGAATGGAAGCGTTGGCTAAAAGATTGGAGTCTGGGGGGTCAATCGGTAGTGTTTGTATTGTCTCTATGTCTTCCCACAGCCCATAGCCCCCCGGTAATTGGACGAGCTGGTCTAGATCCTCAGGCAATACCTCGCCGATAGATGCGGTCGCATGCGACATATCCATTAGTGGCCGAGGAGCCGCACCGCTACTCCCGGGATTATCACTATCCGTGCGAGTCTGACCTGGACTTTCGGTCGAAGTTTCTCGAGTGTCAGTTGTACGTTTTAGACTGTCAGCAAACTCCAGTTCATGTTGCAAAAAGCCCGTAACTTGGCTACTCATTGGCCGGGCAACTTTAAGATTGATATCGCCTGGTTCTATCAATGTCCGTAAAGCGTTGACTTCATTCAAGAGCTCGTCACGTTCCGCGATCAAGGCGCGAAGACCTTGGATTGCGTCAAGGCATCTTCGGTTTTGCGTGCGGTGGTAAGAAATACTCTCGTCGACGATCGTATATTTAGACAGACGTTTAGCGGTGGAGGTAGCGGGGATTGATTTAGCCAGCTCCTGAAATCCTGTTAGTCACGGAAATATTATTTTCGGCTTCTTAGCCAATCACACCATAAGCTGATCGTTAAATGCATCTCTTCTCGACTTCTCAAAGACTCGATGGGCTGCCCGATCTTCCGGGGTGAAGTTCCGAATCCGTTTCTTTGCCTTGCGCTTACCGTCGATCATAGTCGGCCACCGAGAACTGGTATGCTCGTGTGCGGTCGGAGACTTGTGAGGTTGCGCGTTGTTCAGCTCCATAATTTAGGGGTAGCGCGAGTATCTACTGGACAATATGCTATATGACAGGTAGGATGGCCAATGGACAAGCGGAAGCAAGAGCTATTAAGAAGTAACGAGCAGTTGTTGGTTATGAGTTGAATTGAACCTAGCACCCCCGCGTTCAGTTGGGGTACCGCTCCGCTAACCCCATGGGGTCTAGATGCCCTATAATGATCTAGCTACTACCATAGTCCGATCATTGGCCTACTTCGAGTAATTAAATGGGGATTATTATAGTCAACGTAACGGACTTCACCTAGGATGGAACAGGGATGTTGTGTTTGGCTTGAGGGGGTTCATTCGCATCTCCGGGACGCTCTGAGAGCATTGCTGATCATAATAGAAAAGCTTGGCCGTGAGTTGGACCACCGTGCATGACATCTAGGTCAAGAAAACGACCCTACCGGCATGTATCCTAATAGTGTGCATTGCTGTAGATGGTAAGGGGTCAATTAAAGAGGCAGCAGTGTTGTAACCCGCCCCGCCAACAAACCATCTACCCAAGTGTAGAACATGCTACATAGAATTGAAAACCGACTTGAAGCGTAGTTCTAATGAGCGTTCTAGAACCTTTCTAATCAGCTAACAGAATATCTAGATCCATTGCTGCGGACATAAGATATATCTGGTCGGGTTCCAAAATGCATGGCTCGAACGGTTTGCAAACTATAAAGCACTATCAACCTTGTCCAAGTCCGATGTCACTGACCCACGCCAGGTACTCTCTCTCAGTACCTTCAACAACTCAGTATATCCCCTCGGAGAATTGAAGCATTCCAGAATATGCTGGTCCAGGAGGACCAAGATCGCCTGCCCCCCTTGCAACTTCATGAAGGTTATCCAGACTTCGCCACTTTTGCCAGGCTGTAGATCGAGTCCAATCCCCGAACCACCAGCCGGACTTTCAGCATATCAGAAATCTTCGCAGGAAGATGCTTGTACAGTTCGGTAAGGGCCTGTTTCCAATGTGAAGCGACTACTTTATCCACGATCAGGGTAAAATTGTCAAATATGCAAAGGTCTAGCTAGTATCGAGTATTGCTTCATTTGGATTTCCTCTGGTGAGAACTCGCATCATAGTCTCGTCTATGATAGACATGTCAGTAACTCTCCGAAATTGGTACTTCTTGCTGCGAACCCACACGACTCTGCTCCTTCACTCTCTATACCTAGGAACCTCCTAACGGTACTCTTTGCCCCGTCGCATCCCACTACATAAACACATTTCACCGTATACAATCATTATATAGAGCGGTCTTCTACACCAGCCAGAACATTGGCGCTGTGCTTTAGCCAGGCGGAATGTCGAGTCAGTTCAATTTTGTCCGAGACGTTCCATCTTCAGATACTTACATTTTCCAGTCGAACTAAAGAATGATTCTTTGCGCACCTCCACAAGTTCATTATTGAATATCTCCACAGCAAACAGACTCTCAAGCTCCCGCTGAGGGAGACTATGGATCATCTAACTCAGCGTCAGCAAACTTGTCTAATACCATAAGATCGCGTACCGAGAAATATGTAACAGACCGTGGGCGTATCGTTCCAAACTCCAACATCCATACTCTCATACGGGAGTTGACCGACGAGCTTCCCACTCAAACTAGTCACGAAATTCACCCAGTGAGCATCGTCGCGGTTGGCCCCGATACTGCGGATTTTATTGACGTCCAATACGAATTGTCGACAAAGCTCGAGTGATCTGGGAGATAGCACGTGGACCTTCGGTGTCTCTAATCTGGTGGGATAGCGCTCATAATCAGTGTTCGAACTACATTGAGAGGGTTAGAGGCATCTAGAAGAAACGATAGGTCCTATGTACGCGTTACCTCCGAGTCGAGCCAACATAAAGGAGAGCAGAGAACCGCAAGATCTACTTCCTATAATCAAGATAGGGACGTCATCATGGATAGCGCTTTCTTGTGCAGGTGACATTGTTCAGTTATCTAAATAAGTGATAGGTCGCTCAATTTTGCTCCTAGCTGGTAAATCAAATATGTATGTAGACCGTGGTTTTCAAGGTATGATAAGTCTGGGATTAGCAACATATTTTCGATTTTTTTGAAGCACACCTTCCAATATATATGCAGCAACGGATTCCTAAGCTACCTATCAGAAGTCAGCATGTTGTATACTCCCTGTGCAGAATTCCCACTTGGGTGGGAGTAGGCAGGTGGGGAAGTGGGAATCAATGCGTCAATAAAGATCAGCGGCACAAGGTATATATAAATGAGATAACAAATTCCGGCAGTAAGCACTTAAGATAGTGCAAGTATGATTCGTGGTCTATTGAAGGAGTAAAATCTCGCATGCTAAGTAGAGGATATTATGAACAGTGTGAAAAATTGGTTGCTAATATATCCAAAATCTGCAACTTCTTTTGTCATCGAGAGAACAGAAGTGCACTTTTGTCCGCTGGTATGCAACATATTAAGCAAGATTAGAAGAAAATAATTATTCAAATAGTCTGAACGCCGCGCCAGAATGCACCGATTTCCCCGGGTACGCCGTCTAATCAATTCGCAATACCAGGTCGCCATAACTCTATGTTGCGACCGCTAACTGTGCCACAAGATCGGAGGCAACATCGAGGAACGGATAAGGGCTAGTAATCTCCTTTTCCTTATTCCTGAATCTTTTGCTGATAGGATGCCATTCGGTATCGCCTTCAGCGCGGATCACGTTTTGATAACCATCACACTTAAAGTCCACCATGTAGTTATTTTCCTCCAATTGATATAACTGGATATCGACAAATACCCACACGCCGTAAGAAACACGCTGAATTGAATGATGTTGGGTAGCAGAGGAAGGGCCTGATGTCATCCAGTGTTCATTGGGACTCTGGTTTTTCTCGTCCATGGAAGACGGCCCAGACAAAAGAAATCTCCGGCGAAGTTCGCTAATATCGCTCCTGCTGCTATGCACGCTGGCAGACGAGCCAGGGGCTTTGACGCCTTCTTTCAGGAGACGAGCCCGTATGAACCACGGATCTTTTGGAATATAGTAGTCCGAAGGTAGATCAGGATACTTGCTTTGGAGGGGAGCGGGTTCATCTGCAGATTGATCCCCGATTTGAGTGCCTTCGCAGACAGGATAGTTAGCTTTAAGAGGGTAAAGAGTACTAGCAATAAACGAACTGACCTGACTCAGCTGGTTGAATCTCCCATCGTCCTCCCTGTGCTGCAATGGCTTTGTAGAGATAAAGCATTGCCTCATACGGCTGGTTACGAGACCGGATCCCGAACTGCCATTTCCGACTTTTCCTAGGCTGATGCGGGGCATTACGACCTTCAGGCGGCTCAAGACGCAGCTTCTCCAGATCGATGATGCTACGGGCATGAGGTTTCAGAGCCTTCGCAGTTGCCTCCTGTTCTTCTAAAGAACAACCACCGCGAGCTGGGTCATCCTCAGTATCCAAACCCGACCTAGCCTGTTTTCCCGCCAGCCGATCCGCAGCGCGAGCCCTCCGTTCTCGCTCGCGTTGCTCCATCAATTGGTCATGGACGTACGGTAAACTAGTTGGTAGAATCCGAACATGACTGACGCGCTCTAAGTCATCTGAGTCACTCGGCTGGTGTATTTGGAAAGACTGACGCTGTGAACCACTTCGGGTTCTCGTGGGAGGCGCGGGCGTGGCTCCTTGTGAGCGAGCAGCAGCGGTCCGGCCAGCTGCTGCGGATGAGAGAGATGTCCGGTCTGAAGGTGGCGGAGAGACCGGAGGCATCAGGTTTTCATCAGTAGGTGCTGTTGCAATTAGCATCCAGAACTCCTATCACGGTGAGGAATGAAGATTTTTTTTCAAACTCACAGTTGGTTTGCATCATCTCGTTTTCCACGATAATAAAGAAGGCATCTTTGATGGCACTCGGTTCAGGATTTCTTAGGGCGTCTTCAATATCTTCACGGCCATATCCCATGTTTCTTTCCAGCTTGGCGATGGCAACTTGGTGGATCTTTTGCTGAACAGACACAGGCTTCCCAGGCGCAATTTTGCGTGGATCGATTGCCTTATTGGGGTCCACCCCCGTCGCAATAAACTCCTCTGGAGGTGGCTGGAGATAGCTAGGAAGATCTTGGAGGAACCAAGGGTCCTGTCGGATCTCAGGGATTGTGAGTCTATGAACAGGGTGTACCTGCAACATTGACCTAATTAACCGAGCAGCTCCGGAAGATATATAAGGAGGCATATGGAAATTGCCAGCGGCAATTTTCTTGAAAAGGGCCGGGATATAATCATCGTCAAAAGGGAGCCGTCCCACTAAAAGCACATAGAGAATGACTCCGCAGCTCCAGACATCCACCTCAGGTCCCGCGTAAAGCTTCCCAGAGATGACCTCCGGTGCGGCATAGTTCGGGCTACCACAGCTGGTTTTGAGGAAGTTGCCGTCCGTCATAATGTTGCTTAGTCCGAAATCGGCAATCTTCACTTTCTTGTCGCTGTCGATCAGTAAATTCTCGGGCTTCAGATCACGATGAACGATTTTATGGCGGTGGCAGTACTCCACTGCACAGATTATTTGCTGGAAGAACTTGCGAGCTTCGGCATCGTTGCATCTGCCCCTCTTCACCAGGTAGTCGAAAAGTTCCCGTTCGGCATATTCTAAGACCATCACAATGTCGGTTTTGGTAGCAATGACGGTATATCTGGCACGGAGATGCATTAATTAGTTCTTGTTCGGCGATTGGATTTGATTCTCCAGGAACGTTGGTGAGGGGGAAAGAGACTATACAATTTGATGATATGAGGATGCCGGAGCAGTTGAAGATACTGAATTTCACGCTCAACTCGACCGACCATATCCCTTGACAACAGCTTGCGGCGGGAGATGATCTTTAGGGCGACCTGGCGACCACTGGGCTGGTGAATAGCCAGCTTCACCTTTCCGAATGAGCCCTCGCCTAAAATCTTCACGGTCTGATACTGATCAAGGCGCTGCATATCTCTTGTTGTCGCAGGAGACTGCATTGTGTGGTCACCACCACCACCTTTTCCGATCGGGCGGGATGGCGGGGACATGGTCACAGCAGGGAAATTCGAATTCGGGGTAGGGGTTGCTCCAGGGGCACGTGTGCGACGGCGATCACGCTCGTATGATGGAAGGGGGACGGAAAGGTCCTCGTCGTCGAAGGCGGCGGCCATGGACAGCAGCGGTTCGGTTGGGTCGGGGAGAAGAACGTGACGTGATCGATTTTGGACTCTCGGTTCTCGGGGGTGAACTCCGACCGTATGAAATACCCTTGGGAAAGCAAATGGGAGAAAATTCAAATTGTCAAACGATTCGCCGCGGGGCTCAGGTACGATTAAGTCGAATTTGATGGACGCCAATTAGAAACAAAATTGAAACCGACACAGAGCAGTTTCTCCCCCACAGCAGCTCAAGGGTTGGTGAAAGTGGAGCGCTGGAGAGAGAGCCGACAACGCAAGAAAAAGAAACCCAACCTCTGGCGGGGCGGATGGAGGGGCGGAAAGTCTTGTGACAAGGCACGATTAGAGGAGCGAAGTCGGATGTGATCCGTGATATTTTTATGTTTAATTATTATTGTGATTATGATTATTAAAATTGAGTCGATTCATTCTAAGAGAAAAGGGGAGAGGCAAGAACCTCCACCGTCGTCGGTAGAGAGAGCAAAATAGAATTAGTGGGATAAATGATAGAATGAGGAGTAGCTCCATGGAGACAATCCAGTCATGGCTCGCCTGGATTATTAGGCATTATTCCGCCGCCGGGTAATTTGCGAGGAGCTATGAACCTGGAAATCAATAGTCCTAGAGTCTAGAACCACTTAACGACGGTTTCCAGAACAACGTAAATCACCAAATTTTTACAAATCATAGGTAATGCTAATGCTGTACGTTCCATAGGTCACCTACTGTTTTGATACCAGATGTTGTCACCAGATCAGTCGATCTCTTAGGGTGCTTACATGACCATTTTACCTGCCCACTCTGTCTTCTAATAGGAACTAGCTACACTAGTTCCTAGATACGTACGGAGTAACTCATGCTAATATTAGCATCGTACGGAGTAGAACATGCACTCCGTACTTAGGGCTTTGGAAAAAGGATTCGGCTGCCCAGGAGAATTGTCATAGCTAGAAAATGCTGATTATATAGACGAGTGAATACAATCAAGATCTCATAGATATCTACCAACCTGTAGACACTGGCACCTTTGCAATAATAATTGCATTTGCATCATAATTCTCCCACCATGCAGGTGCCCGACCCTGGTTGTCCTCAAATGGAAAAGTGACGCTTCTCAGGGCTTGGCATCCGCATGTCATGTGGTGGGGAAGCTCAGTGCTTCAAACAATCAACAACAAGCACTTAATACTTGCCTTGTACTCATGCTCTCTTATACTCAAATGTGAAGTGTGTCTATTTTTCATTATAGACTCAAATACCTTTTACTGTCACACTCTTTCCTCCTATCCAAGTCAAGGTGAGCTGCGGGTTAGCAGCGTGAAGCTCCACCATGGCTTCTGAGCCAACAGACGAAGCCATCGCGAACTTTGTGAGCTTCACAAGCACTACTCGTGAACAAGCGATCAGCTTTCTCAAAGTTAGTAACCCTCTATATAATAATTCTCACCTTCTGATACCCTCATTTCTTTTTCACTACTTTGCGCACTCACTAACTACACCTATCCCAGGCCAATAACCTCGACTCGAATAAAGCCATCAATGCCTACTTCGAAGACCCTACAGGTCCGCAAACACAGGTAGTAATTTCAGCTTGACTTCACATACATACCTACCCCTGCCGAGAGTTCTTGGGCTGACCAGAGTCGGCCTTGTTTTAGACTTCCAATTACCAGAATGACCCAAATGTACCCTGTGCGTCCATAATCGTTGACTTTCAGCGCGCACGCATGTCTGCCTACTAACCGGCTTTCCTTCGCAGCGTTTCACATCGAGCATTCCGATCCAGTTCCTAGTTCAATCCCTCCTTCACGACCACCGACCACACTAGGCGAGCAAGCACCTGCACCTGAATATCAACACACTAGCCCTGCGCCTTCACAAAACACCACGGGTGAGAACCCCTCTCAACGAAACTGGACCACAAGCGCTAATTTCGATATTTCTGCATTATAGCAGATGCCGCCAAAGGGCTGTCGCTTGCTGAACAGGAGGAGCGTGAGCTGCAGCAAGCAGTCGCTATGTCACTGAACCAGAATCTTGGACAACAGGAGACAGGTGTTACCACTGCAAGACAGTCGAACTTTAGCCGTGCCACCCGCGATGACTACAATGAAGGCGATTGGGCGATGACCCTGTTCAATTCCAGCGCTCGTGAGATCATTATCAGTCCAGACCCCGCAGACCGTAAGAGAGCAGAGAATGAACCGGCATTTCTTCGTCCATCTGAAGATAATATGTATCTGGGCGGGATGTTGACTATTTTCCATTCTATACCCTTGGCGAGGGAAGCTCTTCTCCTGAGAAACAGAACTCTCTCAGGTTACGGACACGATCCGCAATGGTGGAACGGCCAGCCTATCAACCTTCCGAAGATAGTGACAATTCAGGATGCGCACGATGGTGACATGGATTGGGATGATATACTATATGAGACACAGAGACTGGTCGCATTCTTAGATGACACAGAGCGCTCATTTGGCAGTGTGGATGCTTTGGCAAGTCTCAAGAGCCTGTCTACGTACGATTCAGAAGGCAGCATAGGCAGATTTTTGGAAACATGGCAAGATTCTGCTGTTCGAGCAGATCCCGGGAATCAATTGGCAACTGTATTCTCGTCGAAAGCATACAAACGACCTCTTTCTGTGTACGACACGCCGGTTCATAAAGATTTTTTCATCCTTGAATCCTGGGTGGAACCCGAGCATGGCCAAACCCTCTACGATGCTTTAGATCGCGCCATCTGGGCAGACAGGCCTGGTGAAGAGCTCGACGATGTATGGTTGGAGCATATCGGTGAAATATTTACCATCAAACTCGAGAGCACCGATACTACGAAGCCCATCGATGTGAAAATCCCCGCCGTTTTCTACCCGGATCGATATCTCGCCGAGTTTAGGGACTTCTCTCGTGAATTTCGTGCCCAAAGACTCCAGGACTATGACAACAACTACAAGTTGGAAAACCTCATAAGCCGCTTTTCGGTGGCCAAGTCGGCTATACATAGGGGTCTGACTCTCAGGGATACACTAGAGAAGGCTGCTACTGCTGTCTCTTTGACGCTACCCAAAAGCCTTGCGAATGGCGCGAATGGGCTGTCTTTGACTCCAGAGGCGGCAAATGAGGAGGCAAATCGGTTAGCAGATGAGCTTCGAGATGTCTCCAATAAGATTGAAGACAAGTTGAGAGGTATGCCGCTCGTCGTATCCACCCCTATGTCCATGTGTACTAACTTGAATCAGAACTGGCACAACGAAGAGAAAGCGCTACTGAGGCCCTTCATAGCTACACAAAAATTCTAACGGACCCATTAAGCTCTTCAGGGAAATTACCTCATCACAAATACACGCTGCGAGGAGTGTGTACCGAGCCACATGTGACATACGTACTACGACCTCAAACTCACAAGGATGATATGACGGACACGGACTCTACATCAGTTGATGATTGGCAGTGGTGGCGGATCAGTTTTTCGATAGATGATGCAAAATCTCGGCAAACAAAGTCGCAGCAGGATGATGCTTCCGCTCCTAAAAATGCAGACGTAATTGGTTATACGGCTCGTAAAGTCCGGGCGGTTGAAGTTCTTCGCGCGGCTCGTGAAGAATCCAAGAATGTTCTACTCATCTATGCTAATAGCAACGCGGTCAACTTCCAGGAAGAGCTAGCTCCGCCCTCGCTCCAGGTATGACTGGCTACTTGCGGATATGAGTCTCGAACTAACACTAGGCCAGGAATTCGTCCGCGCTGACAATTTAGCGTTCGATGCCGAGTTCAAGGAACATGAACATACTGAAAACCCCCCTAGCGGGGAGAATGGGTATTCAAATTCTGCTATGAGCCACGATGAAACTGCAGAGAGGATTAAACTAACCCATGATGGTCAGTCAACCGCGACCTCAGTTCCAAATGTAAATGCCTTCGACTATCAGGTTTCCAACTTTGATGAAGCAGCGGGGCCCGGTCAAGAAATGCGGGAAAGGGATGGAAGGTCTCTCCTCGGCCAAAGTAGTACAGCAGGTCCTGTACAATATCCCTCGGACAACAATCCCACTTGGGGCCATCAATGATGGGAAGGGGCAATCTAGCTGCCACATACCACCAATGTTATTAGACGTTGGGCGGGACACATACTATGCAATCAAACATGAAGATTCAGCTCAGCTGAGCCAGCTGTAATTAGACTAAAACATGGCGAGTAATTTGTCAATGCACTAGTAGTAAGGAATACTCACTGAAGCAGTATTTCGCTGCCCGCAAAGCCAAGACTGGGTGAAATGGTATTTACTGCGGTGGTTGATATCCATTAAAGCTTCCCCGCATGGCCCCTATTGGTATGTTTGTATGTCATGTTTGCATCCCCAACTCCAACATGAGTCTCATTGAAGGTTGTAGTTCACCTCTTGAATACCTACCTCCACATATAAACAATGGCCCTCGAAAATGATGCCGTAGCTGGCGCCACGATAGAACTACTCGAGTCTCGCCTCCGACAACTCACATACCTTCTCACGGGGGACGCAAATTGGACAGGCATTCCCACCGCACCCGCGAAACCATCGTCTCTAGATGACAGCGTTTCGCGCCGTTTGCTTCGCCTCGAGCGAGAGCTCGAAAAACTCAGTAGATATATTCCCGCCGTGCGGGATGTTCTTAACCTCCGTACGAGAACCCTCTCCGCCTACAAATATGTCGAACAGACCGCTAATGCGCTGTTGTTCTAGATGACCGCTTCCCCGACCTCTTCCGTCCAACACCCCAGAATACCCTACCAGAAAACCTGACATCCCAGAATCTGGCCTCCATCGTCCTATCATATGCCTCCGCATTCCCAGAGACTGCCTCTCGGCTCACGTCGTTAAACGATCTTCCCATTCCCGACGCACAGACATCAGCCTCCCTCATCCGGCTCCAGCCGCGGTTGGACCGATTGTCGCAAGTGCAGGACCAACAGGTGAAGCAGATCTCAGAACTACGGGTGCACACGGCACGGGTCCTACAGCGGTGGTACGAAATTGCTTTGGTAGGAGGTGGCGAATGTTGGGCTGAGTGGGAAGGACGCCTGGAGGACGTTGAGCGGGAGGTAAAGAGGGAAGAAGTGGTCAGAGAGAGAAGGGCGAAGGAACTCTAAGTGTAGTACTTTGTCGGACTTGTGAATTAAAATGTATGATACCTTGCTTGCATTCGTTGTATTGTGAATCGACGTAGCGCGTCATTTTACCTAAACTGTTGTGGGTTATCCCATAGGTAATCGTCGGGGTATTAGAAGGTACGAAAGTATGGCCATGTGCACACTTCGTGACCATATTTGCCAAATTGGGCTCCTCGGTCCAAGAATACTCGATCCTCAACCCCTGCAGAAAGCGCAAGGTACATCGATTGCGTATGTGCAAAGAGAAAGTAGACCGATGAAGGGATGATTCACTACGAAACAAGACAGGGGTTCCTGCATTGATACTCATCGCCTCATGCCCATCATAAACATGCACGAACATTCGGAATTATACGATGATGGCGCAAGGCACAGTCGAGCTCTCATGGACCCTTGCTTTGCTTCCGGGGCTCCGAGAAGTTGGAATCTTGCTGGCGAAATTGCCGTTATGGAGTACTTGTATGAAAGGGACTTTGTAGTATCGGGCTTATCTTCGGTTTTTTTAATCTTACAATGTCTTGGCTAATGAGCAGTATGCATTATGGTAATTAAACCCGCGTGTCTGCAAATTGGGGCTGCAATGATCGCAAATCCGACTATCCTGTGTTACAGGGTCTTTGATCCGCGGCATGGATGGGTCCGGATTTTAGACGGAAAAATAGGTTTTGTTCGAGTTTATGAGGGCTGTAACAGCATCTGTCTACCTCTACAATATATACTTTGGACAGTTGGTGGGTGGGATCGTTTTGGTACAAATGAAAGAGCTTTTTGGCTTGTTGTTGAAGAGAGAGTGAGGAAAAACGTAAAATAGAAAATGAGAAATAAAAGGACTTGTATATGCTTGACAAAGGGTTCTCGGCCGTTTCGGTCCCCTGAAATAAGGCTCAACAGTTAAAAATCCTTTCTCTGAATCGTGTTAATCTTATTGGAGTAGTGATGGGGTGGAGTGCCCCGTTGATTAGTACTTTGGAACAGTCAATGGAAATTGAAGGGTTTCCCAAATCTGCTCATGCAGAATTACAAGCGATGTCCCGTAAATCAGGAATCCATGCGTGGGACAATGTTGATCCTTTACTCTTTTTACAGCGCCCCGTCAAGCCACTCATGCCACACCTCTCAGCCTCAGCCCTGGCCAGAATTTAATGAAAGGAACCCACCTTCTGCACTAGCAGGTACTAGAGTGAAGCCGGAGTTGCGTGTCGTCCATCGTAAGCGGAGAAGAAGGATCCATTAGGACATTTTAATCAAAGAGATCTCATTTCAATCTTGAGACCCATGGGTCAGACCTTGATCCAGTCAAAATGATGATAGGCAACCATTTGATTTCCTGGAGAGTGTTAATAGATTGGAATTGATGACAATGGAAAAAAGAGAGAGAGAGAGAGGAAAAGATGAGGGGAATAAAATCATAGGCTAGGAGGGATTTGTTTCGTGTCATCCAGAGAAAATCATAGTATAGTGTAATAAAGACTCTTCATCATTAACCACAGGTTTTGAAAAGGGAAAGGGAAAAAATATTTGTTCATAATCTGCATAAGAATAGTAACGGCAGAAACTTAGTTACGTTGAGGACCAGTCGCTATCCGTCCTCGATCTTTCTAGGCCAGGGGCCAAACTCGGCCCTCCAACCAATCCACGGATGTCTGTGTGTTTGTGGAAACGGGGTTCGCGTGGACGCTCCAACAGGAGTGGGTGTGAAACCTGCCAAGTGGTGGTTTTCTAGTGTCCAACAACTAGTCCGAGTCTCTGCCTTGCTGCCTCAGTGTCTTGTCCAACACTCGTTCCCCTCCCGCAAATCTTCTCTCCTTTTCCCGACTGGATGAAGTAAGTCGACTTCCGGACTTGTTCACGTTTGGGCTTCGATTTTCCATCTTTGTTTCCTTTCTATCGCTCTTTTCTTGATCAGTTGGTCTTGCACCATCGACGCTTTCGCTCGTTTCCACACTTTCCCCTTCTCTTTTCTGCTGTCATCTTTCTCTATTCTTCCTACTAACGTTTCATCTTGATCTTTCCTTCCTCCAGCCAGGTGCTGTGTTTATTCGTCCCTCTCTCTGCAAGGGGCCTTTTTGTTTCTAAACTTCCATAAGCCAACCTCTCTCAAGGGACTCGCTCTTTGGTCTCTGGATTGCTGTCTCAGAATATAGTGGTTCTTGTTTTTATTTTTATTTTTATTTTTTAGCTTTATCCTGACCAGCCTCCTTGTCAATACTGTCGCTTTCACTCTAAGGTACGATCATGCATCTACACTGACCGCCACTGCATGTTATTTAATTCGCATTTTTTAATTTTTCTTAACACAAGCTGCCTGTTTGTGTTGTTATCATTCACGATGGGCCCCGATCCACTGGAGATTGATCTACATCTTCTCCCTTCTTCGCGTCTGTGCCCGAACAATACAACTAACTTCTTAGTAGTCCGACACTGACTTGGTCGATTACTCGCATCCATTGTCGACTGATATCTCTAAAGGGGGTTGAGGTTAATCTATTCGGTTTTGTCTTAAGAGGGCAAGAAACGAACGAATACATAGTCATCGCCATTACAGCCTTGTGCGCCATACACCTCTTATCTCATAGTCGATCCGAGTATACGAACAGCAAACAACCAATCTCGACGTCCTATATATTCTCTTGCTCCCTGCTCATACCACATTCATGGTGGCATACTCCGCGCGTTCCCCATCTCTTCACAAACCGAGCCCTTATAAAGAGACACCCCGAAGAATGGCGAGATTCCGTCCAAGCAACATCCTCGGCGATCCCTTCGCGCTCGCGACCATCTCCATTTCGATAGTACGTGTCTCAGATCGTGTTACAATTTGGCGTTGATGGCTTTGGCTAATGGGCCTTCACTTCTAGCTGGCATGGGTGATTACACTCATTTCGTCAATCGTCTCCGCTATTAACATCCGCGGTTATCCCACCTACTCATGGTGGGGAATTGCCTATTCGCTATGTATTATTCTTGGATTGATATTCGTATTCGGCACGGACACGGGTCTTGTTTACGGTGTAGCGGTATGGTTCCCCCGGTGCTCTTGTGCAGATGAGCTAAAGCTAACGGGCTGTAGATTGTGGGATATCTTTCCGCTGGTATGGTAATTACGACACTTGGTGTGAATTCATTGGTTTATCGCAGTGATTCTGCGTCGCAAGCTGCAGCTGCCGGGTTTATTCTGATGTCTATGGTGATTGTGAGTCGCATTTTAGTCAGCCAAAGGTCCCCATCATGACTTACTAACTGTGCAGGTTATCTGGATTTTCTACTTTGGATCGACACCACAAGCCTCTCATCGTGGATTCATTGATTCTTTTGCTCTTCAGAAGGAAAACGCTGGCTCTTATGCAAATGGCAGGCCTATGTCTACGGCCTTCGGCAACCGACCTGAGACAACTTCCAGCCAGGTACCTCAGATGTACACATCAGCACAGCTCAACGGATTTGAGACGTCATCGCCCGTGTCGGGCTATCCAGGCGGTGCCCCCGGCTCAGAGAACCGCAGCTCATCGCAACCCCGCTTCGGCAACCCATCGAGCGGCAACCTACCTACCAACAGTAACGGTGAAGAGGTTCCCCAACCGACCGAGTACCCATATCGGGCCAAGGCAATTTATTCATACGATGCCAATCCGGAAGACGCCAATGAAATCAGCTTCGCCAAACATGAGATTTTGGAAGTGTCCGACGTTAGCGGAAGGTGGTGGCAGGCCAGAAAATCCAACGGAGACACCGGTATTGCTCCATCGAACTATTTGATCCTGTTGTGATCCGGGTGGAGCTACCCTGTGTAACGCTTTCTTTCTTCTCTTTTTGGTTTTTCATGGTCCTCGCCCATTTTTATCGCGAGAAAATTTATCTTGATACCCTTCGAGTAGTATCACTCGGCGCGAGTCTGGTTTGCGAAGTCACGTTATGTCTTGATGGCCTCTTTTTTTGGATTCATTGCTTCTTGTTCTAACATTCCTTGGTCGGTTTTTTTTTTATTTTTGGAAAGCGCACGTTAGTCTATCAGATCTCTTGTCTGAGCTTCTTTGAGCGGGCATCTGCGCGCTGATTCATTATGGTTTTCAAGTCCCAACTCATGTCCAGGGCATAAGTCATTTACATGGTTCGATGTTTGTTTAATGTTGGACAAAACTGGTTTAATTTCTCTTGAGTGTATGATTTCCAAGGCTTTTTTCCGGCTTTGAGTACAAGGCCCAATTCAATGTGCTAAATCTTTCAAACTTGACTGAGCATAAGCTACCTATCAATCTATTGCAGAAGAAAGGAAGGACATGGATGCGTTCAATGTGGAGCCATGTAGTCTTCAATTAATATGTTCTATTGTCGCCAGCCGGTGCCACGTGCTCAACTGCCGGAAATTTACATTCTTTCCCAAAAGCGTCGCACGGGTCTATATTCCACACCAAGAAAGCTTACCTAGTAACCATTCGTTGAGAGCCCACAATGATGTATTATCTCATTACTACTATGCCCATACATGTGAGGTTCGCGCAGTGTGCTGAGCATGCTTAGAAGGCGAAGGATGATCAACCTACGGCTAACCAACCTCGATAGTTTACTAGTGGCGGACAATGGGGACGTTCTCACAAGTTGGCCTCTCCTTTGGTTTACCTGTCTCGTCTTAGTTGCTAAGTCTCGTTTTGCTCCATATCCCGCATCCTCCAATGATGAGCTCCATTCTACCACCAAGACCGGAGTCCCAGTGGCTTATGCAATTGGATGGCCATCGTTGGTGTCCATCGATCGGCCTTACGCTCTATAGTAATGGCAATAATCCTGTCATCGTGCCCTTTGCATTTGTCTCTCTTCCTTTGCCATCATCTACCTCTCCACGGAACCCACGGGAAAGCTTTTGGAGTATGTCTTCTTCTTGAGTGACGGCATCGATTCTAAGCCTTCATCCGTACCGGCCACAATATTGGATGAATACCATTAACAGTCTTCTTTTTAATTTTCTCGTCTATTTGACTGGCAGTCACATCATCTATAAGTATTGCCCTTTAATCATACTCTACGCAGATCACCGTCTACTCGTTACTATTTTTATCCTTTCTCTCATTGAAATAATCTCACCTCGCATCATGGTCGAGAGCGGAAATGTGACGGTAGCGTCCAATGCGCTAGGAACGATTGGCACTGTGCTGTGGTGCATTCAACTGATCCCCCAAATTTGGTACAACTGGAAGCAAAAGAAAACAGATGGCTTTCCTGCCTTGATGATGTTCTTATGGGCTTCATGTGTGTTTGTGTCTTACATGTGATACTGTGACATCAGAAACTGATCCAATTGACTTAGGTGCTGTTCCAATGGGAGCCTACCTAGTTCTTCAGGTATCTGAAAATGTCAGACGCATGATATAGGATTGAGGCTAACGTCATGACACATAGGAAGTGAATATCCCACTGCAAATACAACCCCAGATATTTGGGTTCTTTTCTCTTGTTAGTTTTGGGCAGATTCTATATTATAACCAGTATGCATAAGAGATCCCTGGTGGTGGCGATTATTAGAGGGCTTAATTATTCCCCTAACAGCAACTTTACTCGGGTTAAAGCAACGTTGATTGTCATCAGCGCATCTGCGTTGTTCGGTGGACTAGAAGCTTTATTGATTCTCGTATTGAGAGTAGGCTTACCCCGTATTCCCCTCATTCATTGACGTCTACTCTGACACTAACTGCCGAGGGTAGATTCCGTATAATAAAGGTGTGACTTGGCCTGACTTAGTTGTTGGAGTTGTGGCCACCATCCTCCTAGCATCTGGACTCATTCCACCGTATTTTGAGCTCTGGGAGAGGGACGGACGGGTCATTGGAATCAGTAGGTGTTCCAAAATGCTCTGAAGGGAAGACAGCAATCAAGCTAACCTCGTCAATATTGGGTTTTTCTGTCTATTGACACCTTTGGAGGACTGTTCTCCCTCTTCGCACTAGGTTGGTCACCTGGTCCACTATCGATGTGGTTGTGTAGGATAGCGAGACTGATGGATTACAGCTGCACAGGGTAGCTTCGATATCCTGGGCGGAATCATGTATATCGTCGTGTAAGTCTATTCTCATACCGCGGTTTACAGAGATGTCTAACTGCAACATAGGGTCATCCTAGAAGCGGGCATATATACTAGTCATATCATTTGGCGATTTCGGTATCGTAAACTGCGCAAGGAGGCCAAGGCAGCAGGGAAAAGTGTCGATGAGATGCTTGAGGAGCGCAATGCCTCTACGGATGTAGGCGAGGCAGAGAAGGGCATCATTGGGAGTACAGATGAGAATGGGAAAGCCCAGAACCCCATAAAGGATCACCGCTCTTCTGAGAAACCTCGCGAAGAAAAGTTTGTTCAAGAGTATTGATCGGAGAAACCAATAATTGGTTGGAGGACATGGTTTTGTAGTAACGGGAACGAGCCCTAATGCGGGAATATATTTCCATGGGAGCTGATATGATCTTCACCACCCAACCCTTGTGTATCAAATAGAGAAATATATCAACACAATTGTATCATGCTTCTTTGGAGACAAGGATTTCTCCTGTAAAAGTGCTCATCTGTCTTATCTATCAACTGGGAATTCCACGGTGAGTCCGTGCACAACTTCCGACGGGACTTCTGATAGTGTCTGTGACTAGCTACAATTTAGATTAGTTCGTGGATTAGTTACATGCATCAAACGCTGACAAGTCAACATTGCATGCACCATTGACATGGAGCGACCGTCGCATTCCCGTTCCCAATAATCTTCGGATTGTCTGTAATTGTTGTTGGGTTTTCCTTGACAAGTCTCCAAGTCCTTCGCTGGGGATTCTTTGCGGCCCAAGCGTTGGGTCTTTAGGAGGTGATTGACTGAGATTCTCTCCTTAATCGGAGGAACCTCCCCATTATTATCTAGCATTATTATCGTGGTCTAATAAAAGGTACGGGAACCAACGGTCGAGATTCGCTTTAAACCGATCCAAGTAAGGTAGGAGGAAATCTTTCCCCCCGTGACTGAACCGACTGCTCCAGCAATTACCATCTTGAGTAATAACACAACTACCACCGGTTGTCTCGAACTTCCCCCTCAACCTCTTTCCCCTTCTCCTTTTCCTCGCTTTGATTCTTCTCTTTCTGCTTTCTTCCTTTCTTGTCTTTCTTGTCTTTCTTTTCTAGCTTACCCCCCCGGCCTCGTGCTCTTTCCTATCTCGGAGGGGAACTGTGGTACTTAATCTCATGATACTTCTTCGACTTTAATCCTTCCTGTTCCTCTCCTTCTATACAAGAGATGAGGAGCTCAATCGCCGCGTCGCACATCCATTTAACCCATTCACTATCGCGCTGTACCACAGCTATTGTGGTTGTTGATGTTGCTGTTGGTGATGGTCTTTGTTCTTTGTCGTCTGGACCTGCTACAACAATTCCAGCGAGAAGGATGATGGCAGTGACAGTATAGTGTCTCTCATTGACTGAAATTCGCTCATTACTTTTCAGTTCCTTTCCTTTCCTGTTTCTGTTTGCTTTCCATTTTGACATTGTTGTTTTTCTTTTCTTTTCTTTTTTTTTTTGGGGGAGCACTGATCATTTTTGAAAAAGTGTCGTTGTTGGGAGTTTTTGTACAATGTCGACGACCAATTCCTGGAGCAAATTTAAAGCCAGAGTGCTGCGGCGATCGGCGACAGTTAAGGCGGCCACAGGAGCGGATCCTTTCCTCAGTCGACCAAACTCCAGCAACGCCAATACCAACAACTCCTTATCGCCAGTGGCTCTGCGCTCCCCCCTCACCTCCGACAAGGGTTTCGCTCAATCCCATTCCTATAACTCCGTCTCATCCTTGTCAACAGCTCCGCGCTCAATTTCGGAAGATACCTCCGCTCCCCCCACAGAACGGGGGAGGTACTACGGTTTCGTTGACGAAGGTTCGGTAGGGAAATCACAATCTCCTCGGGAAGAAGAACCACCACGAATACGAAAGAAAACTCGTGCGCCTAGGACTTTAAATCAGAACCCATCGATCACCACCCCAGGACAGCCGCAGCCGCAGCAGCAGGAGCAACAACCGTCGGAAGCGAATCTCGATCGTGTCCGGGGTCTATCCGACCGTCATAGCTTGCCTCCGGATCTTCTCAAGTCCCCACCACGGTTGTTTGGATCGAACGAACTACTTCAACAATTACCCTTTGCTTCAGCTGCCACATCTCCTCTACCACCTCCCACCAGTGGGCCATCTCAGCTTGCGAATAATCAAGGACGGGATCGTACGGTGTCTACCCTCGCCGAACCTTTACCTACACCCCTGACTGCCGTCGCGGAGAATCCTTTCGCTGCATATAATCAGGCTCCTATTCCCAGTACTGTCTCGATCGCAAAACGTCCTAGCCTCGGGTCACGTCGTCAGTCACTGTTCGCTCCGTCTCACCAGCACTTGATTAGCGACCTACTGGAGCAGCCTAGAACGTCTTTTGAAATCGAGGGCAGTGGTCGCCTTGCCACTGGCATTGCTGGGATGTTGCAGCGCAAGATCTGGGTCAGACGGCCCGGGGGTTCGGCCACTTTAGTGCCGACCACAAACGATGCACTTGTAGACGAGTTGCGGGACCAGGTGATTATGAAATACGCCAACTCGCTGGGCAGAACACTTGATGCTCCTGACATTGTCGTTCGCATTTCCCCTCGGGAAGGCTCGAACAAACAGGCAACTCCTGATCGGATGTTGAGCCCAGAGGAACCATTGGTCACCGTGGTGGACTCTTATTTCCCCGGAGGCCAGTCGGTGGAGGAAGCTCTAATCATTGAAATCCCTCCACGACGGACGCCGAAACCCTCACCGCGCCACCCCATGTACTATGAGCAAACTGAGCCGGGTGAGCATGGTGAATATTTCCCTCTCATGCCGATTAATCCAAACATTCCGACCCCTCCAGCCCATGCATCCAATTCTTCGGGTAGTGTGAGTGCTCATCCGGCCCCATCAATATCTATCCTCACGACTGGGGTGCCGCCACTGTTACCGTCCCCAGGAGGCACCCGAGGCAATCGCCATCATCGTCACCGACCCCCTCTCACCCGACATACTACGAACTCGCCCACGGTATTAGGACAATCGGGAGGGTCAAAAGGTCAGTGATCTGTAACTATTGAAGCCCTTTCCGGAGATTTTTACTGACTATTTGTAGATTCGGGGATCCCGCAAACTTCTATACCTCCTCAACCAGCCCCGCAAGTCCCTACACCACCGATCCCACCTCCGGAATCGCCTCAGAACAAGTCTATGACTCCTCCGGCCCGCGGCGCGTCACCTCGCCCTCGTCCATCGGCAAAATCCAAAAAGAGCAATGTGCCACCGTTGAGCGCAGCGTTTGGAGGCCTTATCGAGGGCACTGTGCCACCAATCAATGTTCTCATCGTTGAAGACAATGTCATCAACCAAAGATTATTAGAAGCATTCATGAAACGTCTCAGCGTACGTTGGAAATGCGCTGCGAATGGCGAAGAGGCCGTGAAGAAATGGCGAGAAGGTGGCTTTCATCTTGTCCTGATGGATATTCAGTTACCTGTTATGAATGGTTTGGAGGCGACGAAAGAGATCCGCCGGCTTGAGCGGGCAAACGGGATAGGTGTTTTTTCAAAGACGGCCTCCGGACGGTCGAGCGCTGCAAGTGCCACCGCAATGTCCCCTTCACTGGAGAGAGGCCCCGAAACCCCAGATCGCCTGAAAGAGGAGGATATCTTGCCTGACCTCTCACTGTTCAAGAGTCCTGTAATCATTGTCGCGTTGACTGCTAGCAGTTTGCAAAGCGACCGACACGAAGCATTGGCCGCCGGCTGCAATGACTTCTTGACCAAGGTATGTCTTGTTGTATTTGTCTTGGCTTGGCCAAACTGACACACCTGTAGCCAGTTCGATTCGAATGGTTGGAGCAAAAGGTGACAGAATGGGGTTGCATGCAGGCTCTGATCGACTTTGAAGGCTGGCGCAAATGGCGAGGATATGCGAATGATAACCAAACATCAGCTACTCCTACACAGATGCAGTTGGAAAATGAAGGTGTGAGAAAGAAACTCTCCCCCGCCTTGTCAGATCCAGCTTCTCAAGGCTCAGGATCACAAATTTTGAATCTTCCCAGAACATCGGATCTCCTTCAGGAAGACTCTTCTGGAGGAGAAGCACCCGACTCTCCTGCAAGCCCATTGACCACTGTGCCTGTTGAAGAGACTTCATATCACCTGGACCCGGCTCCAGATGCAGTCTAATGCACTTTTCTTTGATCTCTGATTTCTTTTATATAGTTAGCCGGTCTTTTTTCTTGTCACAATAAATGCATGGCCTAGGTTAGTTGTTGTTGCGTGAACTTGTTCCGCTATTTGTGGCTTCCATGGATACCCAGCATAGCCCTTGTCGATTCCTTCTCAGCTTTATCTGTCGTTCACTGGTTTCAAGGGTGGCTTCTTCGTCTTTCGCGGTGTTTCAAAGGTTATCGTGTTCATATATCCACCCTCACAGGCATGCTCAAGCATATGATCCAGAGATCATGTTCCATTGTTCTAATTGACACTAGTGGTATTCGAATAGTCGTTGTACTGTAGAACGTACATCGTAGTGCTAACGTGCTGTCAAACTACGTAGTCGCCATCAGAGGCATGTTTCGGGTCCCGAAGACATCAAACCCTTTACTCTACTTATGTATTGAACAGGATACAGAAAAATAATCAATAGTAAGTCTGTAAGACTTCATTTGATTCAATTATAAGTACAAGCGAAACGCTGATCCATCACATCCATATCTGTACAGAGATAACCATAAAAATACAAAGACGTAAGAAAAATACAAGAGATATTTATAAAAAAGAGAGTAAGTGAACCGGAAAGAGTTCCTTCCAAGTGGTAGCGGTAATGTCCTCTCAAATCTAAACTTCCACTCGAGTAGGAATCTTAACCTGGCCCTTCTTTCGCTCATAACTGGGAACACCATATCTATGCCCGGGAGCCCTGGAGCCCCGGCCATCAGAGCCGGTAGTCTCCTTGCTAACGACGACGTCCTTGAAGCGGAACTCAAAGCGCGACGACTCCGGCTGGATCCTTGTTAATTGTTGTTCGCGGCGCTCCTTAGCAATGCGCTTGCGCTCTTTCTCGGCGGCTTCTTCCTTCTCAAGTCGCTTTGCGTATGCTGTCCAGGTCTCGCGGGGTTCGTTCGGGTTAGCGGCGCGGTGGCGCTCGTGGGCGACCAGGTGTGGATGGGGGATACGCGCGTCCGCGGGCTGGAGGACTTGGTGTTCGGAAGCTGCTTTGCCGACCTTTTCGATGAGGGAGGGGTTCTGGGTGATACGGCTTACGGCTTCGGAGGGGTCTGCGGCGTCCTTTATTTCTTGTTTGTGTTCTAGGGCGGGGGCGGCGGAGAAGACGCGGCCGGCGTCGACACGGTTGAACTGGCGGGATTCGGAGACGGGGTAGAAGATTTGGGGGTCTGTCAGGCGATGGACGGGGAGGTCGTTGATCGACTCGTGGGGCGAGTCGCGGTTTTGGCGAGGGTTATCGTAGAGGGGTGTTGTTGGGACCATTTCGTGGACGGCCCGGGCGTATGGTAGGGCTTGTGGTTTACCCTGTGAATCATCTCGTTAGAGCTGATGGAGTCTGACAATTGATGGGTGGATAGATCATAAGGTGAGGTTGATTGCAGTCAGGTAATAGGCTTTGTAACCATTCCCAGCTGAACTGGGTCATAAAGACTAATCGAATTTTTTGTTTTTCTCATCATTGCATCAGGTGGGGGGAGAGGAATTGAACACAGTTCGAATGGAAAGGAAAGAAAAGAAGAAACAGAATGTGGCATACCTGTTGTTTCTGACGTTTCTCCAACTCGACTAATCGGACCACAGCACCAACTCTCCGCATATCAATACCAAGATCCACACTAACGGCTCTGACACTCTTCTTCAGATTTACGACGCGATGGTAAACCTCATTCCGCAGCTCCATGCTCAAGATGGGCTCACTGAGGAAATTGTTGTTTAAAGGAAATGGTCTGAGAGGCGCGCTATGTTCACCATCCTTCTTAAGCTTCGAGAGGTAATTGGGAGACCCAGGGGTGTGATTTTTCAAAGCGGCGCCCTCAGTGTGCAGCCAAGCGAACATCTCGTTGCGGCGTTTCGTTTGAGGCGCCACGGTTGAGGAGAAGGGACGGCATGTCCTCTTTGATTTGCACGAGAGTGAGGGTGAGGAAGAGAGCTGGGTAGGGATCTTAGGGATTGTGGAAGAGGAAGAGGAGGGAGAGGAGATGTAGGGGAGGAGGGAATTGGTGATTAGCTGATTCTGTACTCGTGGAGGCATGTTGAATGAGAATAATATAACACAGTTTAACAAACAAGAAGGGGTATCAAGTCACAAAGGGCCACCATCAAGGTAAACTAGCCCAATTGATGTTTGTTGATGGGGTGAGTGTATAAAGGATAGATGTCAACATGTCAAGCGGAAGTTGAAGAAACTTTTTTGCGTGGAGTTGTCACGTGATAGTTGGGACCCGGCCTAACCTATCGCCCGGGCCGAACGAAGCGGTTCCTACTCCCATACAACCTGGGCCTTCTACACTAGTTTCTCTTGAGAATAGCGATTACAAGTCCATTGAATGTATCAAGTACATGAGTAACATACTGCATAGTAATAAGCAAACAATATAGGTACGCCTCTTTCCCTACAATCCACCCAGCTGCCGGTGCAAGAGAAAGGTTGGGGAAAAAAAAAAAAAAAAAAAAAAAAAGACAAAAAGAAGAAAAACCCAGATATGCTCCCAAGTCAATAAGAAAACCACCACGCTGCTCGCAAGAATGCAAGTGAAAGAAAGAGCAATTCGCTATAAATCAACTGGCCAACAACAGCCGGAAGCAAAGGATCCCAGAAATGTATCTCAGTGTATAGCCCGTGAAGAACGCCTCTCACAATGGGTGTTTTCATGTAACCGTCGCAGACCTTTATCATAACATGGGAGGATATAACATGCTGAACCCTAGATGATGCCACTCTTTTTTTTTTTTTTCTTGTTTTAGCTTTGCTTCCTTGATCGGGCAAGCAAGCAGGCGTTCAACGAAAGCAAACAAGTATGAAGGGAAAAATATTGTTCTTTGTAAAACCAAAGGGACAAAGTGACAGGCTCCCATCCATGTAAAATAAGGCATAGACAACCCCTCTGAAGCAGACAGTGACGCCAGATGAATGAATGCAACAAGGGCTCGTTGCCACTGAATGACCACAGACAAAGCTCATCTTAAAAGAACTCCTCGAAGAACACTATTAGCAATAACTGAAAATTCGCAATACAGCACAGGGTATGAATGTATACAGAACGCGACAACAGGGTAAAACAAACACGGAGAAACTGTCAGAAAGGTATAGAAGAAAGGAAAAGGAAAGGGTAATAAACGAGCACGATAAGAATGCAATACCTCCAAAAAGAAGCAAATAAAGGTGTTTTAAAGCCCACAATCCCATGTTGTCAAGTACATTGCAAATAAGAGAAAGATAGAAAGGGGGAAAAATCGGTAGTAAGCACGCAAGCTATAGAAGCCAGAGTCCCATGTTCCTTACTCCCAGGAGGAAGGGGAGCCTCCAAATGCTAATCTAGCTCATGAAACAAGTAAATCCCCAATGCGCCAGAAACCCAGTGGTCGTCATCAAACGTGTCGGACATTATCTCCACGATATGCTGCGTACTGCTACCGACCCATCATGTAGTCGGGGTAATAAGAATTAAAAGCTCCCATGTTTTGCCCAGATTTAACGTTGGGGACCCCTCCGGAGAGTGGAGTAGTAGGGGACATCATGGAGTTCATGTGGTTTGTCCGAATCCCCAGGCCGGTATTTGGATGAAAAGAGTTGTTGTTTGGTACTGTCGCGTGAGGATGTCCAGAAGTATGCACGGCTCCATTGTTTCGCAACTGCAGTGGTGATACTAAGCCTGGTGGTGCCGCGAGACCAGGAGGGGGCCCGTTGACTGTCGAGAATACATGGCTGTGCATCCCACCAAGGCTGTTACCGCCGTTAGCTGCACCCTGTGACGCCATAGAACTTGATGCACTCATGGAACCCGGTTGGCCCGAACGGACACCGAGAGGGTTTTTGGAGAAACTGAGGCGAATGCCGGTCTTAATACTGTTTGAGAGTTTGTAGCCATACAACTCATTCAAGGACTTGCCGGCTGTACCCACATCCTCGAACTCCACAAAACACATCGGGCCATTTTGTTTATTGCGGAAACAAAGGCGTTTGTACCCCCGCTGCTTCATGAACAGAGCTTTCAGCTCCTCTTCTGACGCGTCCGGGGGCAGATTTCCCACGTACAGAGTGTTGCAGGGGGGGTTCATGTCGTTGGGGTTCGCAGCAGGCAAACTGTGACGTGCTGTATGCGGATTTCCATAAGGAAGCCCATGGTTGCCGCTTAAATTGTTGGTTAACGACTGGGGATATGTGGACGAAGGCGTAGGCATGCCCATATGTGCCGTTCCTCCAGGAGTATAGTTTGGTAATGGCGGGGAGGACAAGTTCGTCGTGAGCCCTAGGTTGGCAAATTGGTTGGTAGGGAACTGGGGATTGGTGGACCGACGAGGGATGGAAACGGAACCGGAATGGCCGTTCTCTGCATAGCCCACAGGATCCTTGAGAAGTTCACCTGTGTCTTCGTCGAGGTCCTGATCAATCATCGACTTCCCGCTGATGCGCGGTAGATCATGGACACCATTTCCGATCGGCGACTGAGGGGAGAAAAGGCTGTGAATTCGGGAGGTTGATTCCGGAGGGAGAGCGTCGCTGGCTGCCGAGTTGGGTGCATTCGCCGCCGTTAGCTTCTCCAGACTCTGAAACGTGCCATTAAAGCGCGACGAATGCCGCGACAAATGTCCATTGGACGTGACGCCCCCTAACAGATTACGTGTGGCGGTGTGGTCAATAGTATTGCGCCGGGGTCCCATGTTTGAGCCGACGAGACCGTTGTACATCTCCACAATCATGTTGGCATCGTTGTTTGAATTGGGCTTCCCATCGAGCAAAGCTCGCGCCTCTTCCGCCGACGCGACCGTACTGAATCGTGCGACTGCGGTCAAATACCCGCTATCATCAGGTAGACTGGCAGGCTCGAAATCAACGTCCACCAGATCTTTGGCAAAGAGGAGCATGCTGCGCAAGGCCTCGCGACTAGTATTATTCGGAAGTTTTCGCATCAAGATCGCACCGCCTGCTCCGGGTCGGATGAAACCGTTGAGGCCCTGCGCCGACCGATCAGCGTCGCTTAAGCGCATGGTGGCGGGAGGAACGTTATCGAAAGCTGACGAGCCGAGGGGTGTGAACGGATAGGTGAAGGTGGGGCCTAGTGAAGTTGGCGCTTGAGATGTGGATGAATTGTACACGTCGGTCGACATCGCATTCTGGGCCGTTGAAGGCGCCTGGGAGGATTGGAGCGACTGATGCGGAGGCGACGCGCCCGAAGACACGGACGGTGTGCGCTGAGTGGTACTAAAGGACCCTGGACTCGTACGGGTAGACTGATTTGAACTGCCACTCATGCCTTGCGGACGATAATCCCCAGTTGTTGACTAGATCGACAAAACCTACGAGCGATAACGGTAGAACTAGGTTCCTCAGGTAAGGGGAAGTAGGCAACGGGAGGCAACAGGTGACAGGTGCCTAATGCTGAGAAAGTGCGTCACCAAGGATAAGTTTATTTGACCCAAAGAGATATTTGACGATGGTGGTGACTAGGATCAGTTCATTTATTTGTCGTTGGATGCGACACGTCAAGTCGAGCATGAACAGATCGTGAATATTCGAAAGGCGGCAATGCGACAACGGACCGAGTGGACCGATCAACCAGCAAGGAGATAAATAATGATCGCACGGCGGGAATGCACAGATGAAGCAAATGCAGGAGATGAAGAAACAAAAGGGAGTGGCTAGAAGATGGAAAAAATGGGTTTAGAGTGATGGTGGGAAGGAAGAATACTAGGTCGGTAGTATCAGGGGGGAGATGTGGGAGGAAGAAAAGAGTTAAGGTGGAAGAGGAGAAGGGTGATGGAGCAATGAAAGGACAAGGAGAGAGAGAGAGAACACTGAGTGAGTTCGGGGGAAGGATAAAGTTAGATTGGTTTTGGGGGGGAAGACGGAGAGGGGTGGCAGTAAGTAATGCTGGTAACAGGTTTAAAACCGCCCAGTGGTGAATGGCCTTGATATAGGTATTACCGTTACCGACTGGTAATGTGACGGTTCTTCTAAAGAGATTAAAAAAAATAAAAATCTAGAATCAAAAGGAGGCATTCGAAGACAAGCCAACGATGGATTAAAGCAAAAAAGATAAAATACTTAAAGGATAGTGAGAAATAATGACAAGGATGAGAGGGAGAAGGGAAGAAAAGACTGTGAAATGAAATGGAAAGTGTAGTGTGTGTCCCGTTGCGAAAGTCCGGAACGGTCTTTTCTCCAATAACAATAAATGGATGGGTGAATGAATAGTAGGGAAATGGGGGGAGGGAAGATGGAAGATGGTGTCAGTCCCGCTGGGCAGCCTGAGGTACTCCTCCAACGGGGGCGGTAGTGCGTCCTTCTGGTCCACGGATCGAGTCTCACTCCGTTCCAGGACAGGAGCACAATAACTAAGTAAAAGTACACTGACTGCACTAAACCAAAACAGGCAAGAAATTAATCACCCACTACGTCTTGACTAAGAACGCTAACAGAAGGCTGTCCAATGGAAAAGCTGAGCACCAGATGCGCGACCCGACAATTCAGTTGACACGACGCGCTATTGTGAACACTGGAAAGTCTTCTGGTAAAATATTCTTTTTTATTCTTTATTTTATTTTTCCTTTTTCCTTTTTTTTTTTTTTTTTTTAAAATAGCCCAAGTGTCTGGCCTGGTCGGTCCCTGAAGTGATGCTGTCATATTCTAGTTTTTGACAGAGGAACTTACCGAGTGCAGCAACCTGAGGCCACCTACTCCTACGCAAACAATGGATGGGTTTCCGGATGCGAACGTGTAAGTGCGTGCGCCTTATGTAAAGTGCGTGAGCTAATTCTCGAGGCGTTTCCACGATAGGTACCTCCGTACTACCTTTCCATTAGTACTCGTATTTAATCTTGGACAAATTCCTCTAAATTATATTGCTGGCATTGGCTAATCCTCTTCTATGCGCACTCATCCTTTGTTTTTAAGGTTTTTATTGTTCATAACTGGATGGGTTGACTCAGGCACCGCATAACTAAGACAATATGCTCTCCACCCATAGTCAATCCACGAAGGCTGTAGATTCCAACCGGAGTCATTCTCCTTTCCTATCAAGTACCAATGAATAGTCAGCTAGGTAGCCCCTTGACTTGTCCACGATAAATACCCTCCGAACCAATACCAAGTACAACAGCTACCCTTCAGCTGACCAGAAAAAAATGTTGCTCTACCTACATACAACAAACCCTCGAGACGCAGATGACCAAAGGGCTACCATCGCACGTAGCTCCTGAGATAGCGCCAAAATAACTTGACCTGTTGACTAGTCTCTACCTTGGAACAAATTTACTATACCCTCCTTTATCTTCGGGATTTAGTCATGCAAAGAGCCTAGGTTAGGATGGCTTCGTTATCAGCCGGCCCCATAGTACCCTAACTCTAACAACTATATATCAGTCAAGGCTATGTCATCTCATCGGGTCCATGGACAGATCACTCATGTGATGGTAAAAATTGTAGGAAGACTTTTAAAATAAAATACAAAAAAAAACCGAAACCTTCGATCTTCGTCGTGACCATGGCCATCTAGTCCGAAACGATTCAAGTCCCTTAAAACCCCAGCCAGAGATAAACTACACTGTAAAGTATAGTGGGAAAAAGTCTAAGCCTCCCCAACGAACTAATCAGGCAGTCTAACGACATGCCTGTTCCTCTTGCGACTTACATGGGCGATGTAGGGATACCTGTGCCAAATAGCGGAGCCCGGTGGCTGCCATGGATCCATGGCAAAGCTCAAACTCTCCTGCTGATCTTCCATCTGGAAATTCCCAATGATGACCAATCACTATGGCCTTCCATTTGTCTGGAGGCTGGACTCCCACGGTAATTGGCCCATGCCCAGCAACTCTCGACTTGGTCTGTGAGAGAAGAGGGGGAAGAGGAGCCGAAATCCTTCTGCGGATCTAGGGGTGGGCTTAAGACCAAGGCTGCCGAGAGAAGCATTTCCAGACGTAGGCACTAGGTGTGTACGTATACCATGAGGTTACTAATCTACATCTAGATTCAGCGCTGCCTATTAGGCAGAGGTTCCGATCGTGGCTACATAGGTATTGTCTCGCAGTGGTTAACCTTTGAGAGCCGTCCTTTCGGCCTACCTCGTAGTATTGAGATGATGTCAGAGGTTAGCATTAGTGAATGTATCTTCATAATGACCATGGCGTAGTCTAGGATCAGTCTAGTGATGGTTGACGTATGATACTTGACTCACCTTCATTTCATCTCTTATTTTATGGATAGTCATCATAACAACACTTATAATAATGACGATGATCCATACCTGGGAAACACAAATTTCAGCTTACGCAGTGGCCATTTTCACTAGCATGATGAAGTGGTAACATGAAATCAACATTATGTTCTTTAGGAGTACAGTAAAGGAATGGGTGAAAATCCCGGTAGATTATGCAAGAGTGTAGATGCAACCGAGAATTGGAACTTAGAATCCTTCTTAGCGACATTTATAGTAGGGCTCGTATTCCGTAGTATGTAAGATCGTCCCGAACAAAACTAAGCATTTAGCCAAACATTACGACCAAAACTAAGACATGGAATAAAGTGGCAACAAACCAATCGTGAGTCGACGATGGCAAAGATACGGAGTGTTGTTGCGTGTGTGGTATCTTTTTGCTATGGCGGGCGTGCTTTAGCAACTATTTCCCTCCACGGAGTAAATTCGCCTTGATCCAAAGTTTCTGTGCGAAATATCCACATATCAACTCGTTCTTGGCTTTGCATGAATATTATGAAGGTAAACTGGTACCTGTTTGGGAAGCTTGTTGGCCTTGCAAGGTATAGATAGCACTGCATACTACCACGTACTGTCTACCATTGTCCATTCCGTATGTCCCACCCTAGGGCCTCACGTTCCAGTAAATGGGCGTTGTCTTGCTTATCATCGATATAGTTTAAAGGGGGGGTTCTAGGTGTTCGAAATGCTACACGCTCAATAATCAGATCGTAAGAGAATTTGTATGAGAAAGAGAAGAGGAACCCTGGAATCGACCCAATTTAGAGCGGACCGTGCAAACAGATCAAATGAGCAGAAGCACAACAACCAATAGAAAGCCAGGAAGACAAACATCAAGCGACATATCTCCTCCTGGGCGACATTTCCCAAAGACCCACTCGTGATTGAATACATACAACTTCCTGGTGCGGACAACAGGGCTACTTCCCTGGTAGTCGCCTCTGTAAGAAGTTACCTTTTGTAATGCTCATTCGATAGATGCTTCAGGGGTCTTCAGACACGAGACAAAATATGAAAGATAATCGAGAAAGGGCTCGTCTTAGCTTCGCCAGTGAGAGCGGCTACGAGACTCCAGCACCATGATGAGGTGCGAGCTCGCTGCTAGAGACCTGACAACTAGGTATCCTTTTTTTTTTTTTTTTTCAGCGTGATTTAGCTGTGGGCGCCTCTTCAGCACTGGCAGAGTGTCACTTTTCAAGCGCCTCTCTGCTGCTATGGCAATTTTCAGTGCCGGGTAGGAGGGGCACCTTTTCAGCACCGCCGGGGTGGGGGGAGGAGAGGAAAGCGTCAAGGCAGTGGGCCCTTTTCAGGAATGGAGGTCGGGGGTGCCTTCAACCTCTCGGATCCTGTCTAGGACTGGTCCACTGATTGCGCCCGATCGAGCTGCTCTCGCGTTTCCTGAAGCGCCCCCTACTGTTCTCGCAGCTGCTGGCGCATCCTTTCCATTTCACGCCTCATATCCTCCATCTCCTCCCCCGCTCCTACTACTGCTACCGTCTAGCTCGACGGCGGTCACGGGCGGTTAAACCATGCATGCGCGGTTGCTGTTGTCTAACAGGAGAAGCGGGCGTGAGAGGTGGGCAGAGGGGCTCCCTTGAACCCGCTCGGCCTGCTGTAAGCACGTTAGAATAAGTTGCTCACTGGGGCAGGGGGTTAGATAGTTACCCTTCCTACCGCCCGTCACTAGTGCACTGTCCCGATTCGTGATATCCCCCACAGGAAGTGCACTTGGACGGGCGCCTCCTCGGCTTCCCCACACGATCAGACCCCCCGCGACACCCACCTCCACGTCCTCGGTCGGATGTCTCCCACCAGGTCCCGAGCTGGTAGCTGAAGCGTGGCGGTTGGCAAACCCGTACATGTTCTGAGCGGTTGTGGCAGACATGTTTGAGTAGCTGTGGCTAAAGTAAGTGGTGGACGCTGAGGTTGAGGAGAGATGAAGAGAGGAGAGAGGAAAAGAAAAACAGGAGAATATTTCCTGTCCTTAGTGTTTTCCTGGGGATCATTCACTCTCATGTTACCTAATAGGAATGGCCCAGCTGCCTACTCTCAATGAATGACAGAACCCTCTGCAAATTTTACGCTGCCAATTTACAGTACAACCTCCAGCAGGGACAACGGACAAGGGATTACCTATCACCTGTAGTACCAAAGACGCTACCAGCTATGCTGTTTTAGGGATGACCGCAGATGTGACTAAAGTTCCTGGATGATTGTATGTAGTTCATATACTGTAGTTATCCTGCGGAAGAAGTTCTCTGGTATAAATTTGGCGCACGACACAACAAATAAAATGCTTAATAAGTTAGATAAGTGGTGGTTTCATAACATTTATATAGAAATTGAACACTACTTTATCTACGACGGTGGGGCATGTCTTCTCGCACGAAGTATAGAATAGCTGCAAGGATCTACTACTAGAGCTCATACAGCCGGTCAAAAAGAGTCTCCTGTTCATCCTCGTCTTCTACCTTCGGCTGGCTGGCACGATTCTGCCGGACGGATATTAATGTGGCTAGCTCTCCAAACAGAATGGACTTCTCCTTGCCATCGAAGGGTTGGCATGTCTGAAGCGTAACATGAGGGAATTCATCCCGATTATCTTCTCCTCCGACTTGCAGGAGTTCCATATTGCCCCACGTGGACACTGGATTGGGTAGCACCCATATATTCCACGTCGCAGGAAAGAAGGGCTGGGATAGCTAAAACGAGCTTGTTAGCATTGTAAACTTTGTGCAGGGAGATAATGAGATCTTAACCTCATTTCCCGCAGGTCTAGTACTTATGCAAACGACAAGTTCCCAGATGACAAGAGGCTTGGCCTTGTGACCCGAAGTGCCCACGCGTGCATGTAACTGCAAGGCCCAGTGTACAATGTCTTGTGCCCCAAGTCGAAGAGCCTCCTTCAGCTGGCTCATTCTCGCCAAAAGGAGAACACTATGCTTCTTGAGCAGGGCCGACAGCGTGGGCTCTGAGTGTCTCAACTGGAAGCGGCCTGAAGAAATTCGGCGTCTTTGCATCCGGACCAGCGGGTTGGAGTTCAAGCTTTCAGTCATATTGGAAAATCTGGATGACATCAAAGTCGCGGCCTAGATCGACGCCAAGGTGACCGTCAGTTGTGATTCTGCCGTCTTTTCCACTAACCAGGATGTGCCACAAGAAGTTCAGCCGGACGCATGCGATTTCACTTCGGCTGCGTCTAGGCATCGTGAAAGATGCCGTAGAAATGGCATAGCGACGGGCAGGGAGAGAAACTTATCCTACTAAGATAACAGCAGGAGAGGTTTTTAAGGGGGAATGCCGGTGTTGGTAGATAATTAGATAATCTCCATCAGAACGACACAACTTCGCAACCATGGGATTGAGGGGTCCAAGGGACCTCGATCTCACCGACAGCACGCAGCCCCCGAAAATCTGCTGACGGCAACAACATCTAGAACTTTTACTCCAATAACCCTATGGCTCGAGGCCTTGTAGTCTCCAAAATAGATGTCAACACCAGAAGCCCGACACACGGCCGGGACTGCTTGGCCAGTATGTAGGTTAAAACGCCCTCATACCCCACAGGTATATGGTCGGTGGGCCATTTTAGCTTCAGATACTCTAGCACACGCCTTATGCCTATATGAAAACACATTACTCCAAATTGTGTTACAACACTTCTGGCGAATATATATTTCGAAATTTTTATGTTACTGTAATGCCCCAAAGAAATATGCATTGTGTGGAGCACTAGAGATGGTTTCACTAGGGTTGATGTGAAGATCGTGAAGTTGAGCCATTATGATATCCTCTGAGTAACAGCGCCTAGGTAACCTAGGTGTGTATGGATTGAAAACCTTTCATTCAATTCTGAGCTGTAATGCTAGACAGAAGGGGCACAATTTTAATATTCGCAATTCCCCGTTCGTATCGTGAACTGCGGTTTGATGTTTACTGTGCATATAGCTTGATTTTCACGAAAACTATCAAGGTACGGCCCGCGCCCATGCTACCATCTTTGGAGAAGTGCATAATTGTAGCTATAACGATCATATATCTAACATTGACCTACTAATCACGAGGGTTATCATATCTGTAACTGGATGGATGGCAGTGAGTCATCTAGGCTTCAATAGAGGCGTTCTCATTGTTATTATGCTCGGCCTGATTAAATCAGCCACAATTCGACCGTGGACGACATAAATACTATTTATTATCAATTGATAAGCCAAATTACCGAGAATTGTCGCGGTGGGCTCAACATCAGCCGAATCCAGCCCAGAGTACTGGCCTACACTCACACGATGGCACACGGGGCTTCTACCAATGTGACACTTAGGCGTCTACAACGGAGTGGTGCGACACTATAGAAGCCTGTCTGGAGGAATAGAGCCCCTAATAGTAAATCGCACGTCAATGATAAGGCTTAGCCAGCGTACGGATAAGAGAGACTGACTACTCAAGACGGAGTATAACCCTCCAGGATGAATTGTTGTCAATCCAATCCGTAATCGACGAATGCGATTCTCTCATGCCACAATTAACACGATCAGCTCACATAATATACATGATGAAAGGTCCAGTGATCGACCCAATATATTTCAGAAACAAGAAAAGATCACTCAATAACGCCATAAAAAATGCTAAAACATAGCACTCGAGAATTCACCGAGACAAATAGCTCCATCCTCTATCAATCCGCGACACGAAGATCGGGAAAAAGCCAACGCAATCAATACAGTATTCGGGTATGAGTGAAATGAGTCTTTAGTTCTGCGCCTTGTCTTTGCCGTCACCGAGGCCGGCCTTTAAATCCCGAGTCAGCTATCGATTCCGCCGTTCAAAGGTTTCATCTTCCACGTACCAAGCTCAGCAACCGCCACACGCCATCACTGGGCTGCGCGCCGACACCTAGCCAGTACTTTGCTCGGGTCTGATCGAGTGATACCTCCTTGAATGGCCGTGCGCTGAGGGCTTCTTCGTCGGAGAGGTTTGTAGGGCGTTGCGGGACGGGGTTGTAAGTGCCGATGACCTCCAAGGGTTTCGAGTTGCGAGCACTCCTGTACATTTCGTAGTGTGTTAGCTTCGATGTTGATTTCTTTTTGTCTAGCAGAGAAGAAAAAAGAAAATTCGACGCAACGTACCGTGCCTGTGCAACGACGATATTGTAAAATGGCTGGTGCTTGTTCCCGAACCGGGCCAGGCGGATACGGACGACCATCTTGAAAGCTGAAGGGAATTGACCGGTGACAATGGGAGTCTGACAGAATGTCTATTTGCTAGATCTGAAGCAAGACGACAGGACTTCCGCGGCAGTTTCGGGGATTGCCGGAGGAATAGTTGGTCCGAGATTGCAGAATGTGGATTAGCGTGGGGCGGTGTGTGGGATGATAAGGTATGATGTAATCAGATCCTACCATAGCAGCTTCAAATTATTTATGGAGGGACTGTATCTCGGTGGTGTGTTTAAAGTTATTGTTCATATTGTTTGTTAGATAGCCGAAGGCTACCTATCTCGTTACTCCTAATTAAGTGGTTTATGTTTCACTCTGCGTTGATATCAACCAAACGGTTTCCTTTTCCCGCCTCGTTTTGGTACTACAGTAGAACCGCCAGGATGTCGTTGAAGGTGTGTTCACTACATTAAGCTTTAAGGGGTCAATCGATAATAGATACTGAGACATTTCAAATAGGCTATTTCTTCTAAGGATGCCGCATCCCTCGACAAAGATCTTATGGAGATTGGAGGGTGGTCCTTGGACCAACTGATGGAACTCGCTGGACTCTCTGTCTCCCAGGCGGGTAAGATGCGAAACCAGAGTTCATAGATAAAATGATGAAATTCACTGACGTTGACCAATTCAGTCTACCGTGTACATCCCCCAAGCTCAGGAAAGAACATTCTAGTCGTCTGTGGTCCAGGCAACAATGGCAAGTCAATATCAAGTCAAACCATAGCACTGACAGACAACGAACTAACAACAATAACAGGAGGAGACGGCCTAGTCGCCGCTCGGCACCTCGCTCAATATGGCTACAAACCGTCCATCTACTACCCTAAACAGGGCAAGAATGAGCTTTACCAGGTAAATCCACCGGAACCATTTCCCTCCAATGTCGAACGCAAGCAAATACGCTAATCTATCAACAGCGTCTCAGAACCCAACTTGAGAACCTCTCCGTTCCATTCATCGATGACTTTCCCGTGGCTATCAAATCGAGCGACTTATTAGTGGACGCTATCTTTGGTTTCTCGTTCGGGGGTCCCCTCCGTGAACCTTTTCCCACCATCATCTCCCAGATTGAGTCGGCATCGGTGCCAGCTCTGAGTGTTGATGCGCCTAGTTCGTGGGATATTGAAGATGGCCCGCCCAAGGAAGGCCCTGGATCTAAGTTTATGCCGGAATATCTGATCAGTTTGACGGCCCCGAAACCATGCGTGAAGTATTACAAGGGGAGGCATTTCCTTGGTGGCCGGTTCTTGACGAAGAGTATCACGGATAAATATGGGCTTGATCTCCCTAATTATCCGGGTATTGACCAGATTGTGGAGGTTGGGGTTGATAATGAGGGGAAGCTTTGAAATTATATGGTTTGATTATGTTGGTTGCTCAACTACCTAAAAGGAGGTAGGAACGAGTCTGAGATTAGCTCATTTGTACAGCGTATGCGGATTGCTGAAGTCTGCTAAGTCTAATAATGTAGGAAGCATGGCTATCATTAAAGATGATTGTGTCTAATCTTCGAGTGCATCATCTGCGCAAAACAAGGCCGCCTACGCTTTGCCTTATTGCAACGACTCCCTAATCTCTTCAAGGACGCTCTTGATCCTGGGTTCCTTCCCGGGGCTGGAGCTTGACACATTCCCAATAATTTGATTAATGTCGTAGACATCTTTAGCAGCACTCTTGACTTCCTCACCAAGTCCCGTAGTCAATGTTCCCAACGCGACAAGGCTCCGATATACCGCTTCAGAGTCCTTCTCACCAACAATCATCTGTACCAACTCGGCGAGGAGCACCAGACCCCGTTCGGAGGATTCGGGCACAGATCCTCTACTTTCAGAAGTCAGGTATACAGCGACATTGATGTAGAGTGTCGCAACTGCAATAGTAAGATTGCGATTTGGCAATGCACCATTGTTCTTCAGTGCAGATTTGATAGCGGCTAGGATCTGATCGAACCTGCTCACAACTAGCTGTCGGCCAGGCTCGGTTTCGAAAAGATTCGCCAGCATGCGGACCGAGAGCATTGCATTATTAACGTTCAGCGGGGCGTTAAATATTCCACTAGATAGGATGCCAGATACAAGGTCTTGGCCGTTGTAATTTGTGGTAGCCGTCACGGGTGTTGCGGCTGCAGATAAACGAAGGAGGTCTAGGCCTGGTAGTCTATTCGGCACAGGCCAGCCAGTTGCGACCTTAAACAGCAAGCCAAGTCCAGTCCCTAAGGCAGGGAACTGTTTAAGACTTTCTGGCGTCTCTAGATGATTGCACAATGACACCAGTGTCTCTACTTCGGGAGGGCTTAATGATAGTTCCTTCGATCCGGATGAGACTAGCTGCTCATTAATCTCTTGTAGCTTCTTGGCGATCACCTTCAAGTTAGCAGCCTTGATAGAAAGGTATGTCTGTTGGGGAAGAACTTTCGGGCGAGACTCAGGAACTGAAGGTGGAGCAGACGCTTCCCCAGGACGGTAGCGATTTTCCGAACCCCAAGCATCAGCGCCACCAGTCGATTGTTGACTGGGCTGGCCAATGGTCGCACCCTGTGTATTTTGGACAATAAATTGTGCCACTTGATCGAGATAGTTCATGGACAACTCATTGTCCCCAATGAATTTCGTTGCGGCTTCGTACGGGTTCTGAGAGACATTGTATGGTAGCTTGAGAGGCGGTTTTCCATCTTCGACGTCAACATCGAAGACGTAATCATAATCTTGGCCGAGGTATTCCGTCTTTCTTCCACTGCTGGCAGCGGAGTCAACCACCGTGCCCACTGCCACCCATTCTTGCGACGCTACGGACCATGTGTGGGCGGTTACGCTGCCATCGTTCTGCCGAATCATCTGCACCTGACCATCCTTTGTGCCGGATTTCTGCTGAAGAAAATCGGGTCCCGGCAGTTTCTCCTTATTTATGTTTCCGACTTGCTGTTCCGGTATCGATGATTCCTTCACAGACATCTCGAACTGTTCCACTACCTCGGCGCTTGCTACCCTGTCTGCGCTCCGGGTGAAAATGCGAGTAACACGGTCACTAGCACCTGTGACAATATCACCGTTCTCTTTGCATGCAGCAACACCCCAGACTGAGATCGCAGGGTGAGTGATGGTTTGCACGCACTGCGTGCCGTTCCAGATCCTCACTGTGCGGTCCTCCCCAGAACTTACTAATTCACCGGACGGCAATGCATCTAAAGAGTAGATAAAACTTTCATGGCCATGAAGCTCTGCAACTACCTGACCCTGGATGGTGTATAGACGAATCACTCCGTCATTGCCCGCCGAAGCGAATTGCGCACCAGTAGAGTGAGAACCAGAAACCTTGCAAAGGGCTCTGACAACATCCCGAGAGTCATTGATAGTCTTCAAAAGCTTCCCGGAGGTATTAAATACCCGGATGGCTTTATCTGCACAGCCTGTAAATCTTTTAGCATGGAACTATCGCCTGGTCGCTAACAGGGTGATACATACCAGTAATGACTGTGTCTTTGTCATATGCTAGTACGGCCCAGACACTCCCTTGATGACCCTCGAATGTAACATCGCACTCCCAATGCCCGACTCTCCATAGCTTGGCTGTAGAGTCCCAGCTTCCGCTGACAACCCAGCCGCCTTCCGGCGACACATCCAGAGCGCAAATATTGTGGGCATGGCCTAAGAGCATAGCATCCGCATTATCATCCGATGCCTTGCCCGGCTGTCTTGCCTCGATGATGGTATCTTGTCCACCGGAGAATACAAGGCCTTCGGGGTACTCAGGGGTTGGTGGGTAATAGGCTATGGTGTTGATAAACCCGGAGCCGTGGGATGTGATAGTGTAGTCGTATGTCGGGGGCGGGGTAGATACAAGTCTCCAGAGTCGGACTGTCGCATCGCGAGAAGCCGAGAACACAGCATTTGTATTGGGAAAGGCCACAGCACGAACCTGGAATTAACGTCATAGATGGTCAGTTGTCAAGAATCAGGAGATTCCACTTCTTGTGGACAGTGTCAACAGTCGGGGACCTTCTTACATCATCGCCGTGGCCCTCCAAAGAAGCGGAGATCTTGAAGTCAGGCATACATAAAGGTTGCTCCCAAGAAGCTAAGAGAAGGTATAATGAGAGATTCCAGGTAAGGGTAAGATAGTCGGAAAAGAGGCAAGGTCATATAACGTGGCGGAGGGGGAATTGCTGTGCTGGACTCTTGGTAAGGACCAGGTAACTAGTCACTCATACTAGTTAGCACTGACTAAGGCACCGGAGCATGACAATAACAGCCGCGGAGGCCAATCACGTGGGCGGTGGAGTAGAAGCTGCTAGAAGCCTAGACCGGTGGGTCAGGGACAGCCAGCTGATTGCTGCTTTTAGCCATCAAGGTATCCATTCGGAAACCGGGCCCATAATCATCCCTGGTCTACAAGTTGTAGATCATATCTCTCATTGTCTCAGTCTCGTCCCTCGTTTCTGAACTACCTGTACAGAGTAACGGAAATTGTACGATGAGTACATTCGACCCTGAATCGAACAGACAGCCTTAGTGGCGCATGCTAGAACTCTATCTACTATTTGCAAAGTTTTAGTTTTGCATATTTCTATATAAGTTAGTCGGGATTAGACCACATGCAATCTTTTAGCACCATAGACTACCACAAAGGCCCTCTTGATTGAACAAATTATTTCTCTCAGTCGAGCCCATACCCTCAAGTGCGAATTGGTAAAAGACACCTAGTTTATTTTAAAAGTGTAAACTACGCGAGAAATGCATGGAAATTGAAGCTTTTCGAAAGAGGTTGAAAAGGTTGGATTATCTAGGAACTGCGCCAACCCGTTGTTTACATAAATGGGCGGTTGCGAGGTTGCCTTAGACCCTTCAGGCGCCTACAAAAAGCTCCTGGGTGCAAATATCAGATTGAATATCGAAGCAGACCCACCGACGCACTGGCATTGAAATCATAACCTCCTTCTTCCCAAAGACTTTCGGCCTGGTATTGAGCATTGAAAGCGTCAATAAACTGCTTCGTGGCATTTGACACCTCTCCAAATCTTGGATGGTCATTTAAAGCGCAGTAACGGAGGAGAAACAAGATATCTAGAGCATTCGTTCTCTTCTTATCTTCACCGGAACGTTCGAATATAGCACCGCATTTCGCATTCAGGATCAGAATGGTTTGTGCACTTTTACGTTCCTGACTATGACCACTGGCGTGGAGGCATCGAAATTTTCCCGAGATTGGGCGGGAGGCGCAAGATTTTGTATTTTTACCGGCTCCTTTGCCATTTATCTTGTATATTTGGTCTCTGGCTCAACTTCGAAAAGAGGGATTGTGCCTTCAACGTCTACCTCACAGTGGCTATTTGTCCCTTACAGATGACAAAGTCGATATCTTCTGTTGTTCGAGCAGGCCCTAACATGGCGTATGCGCACCCACTACCAATCGCGTAGATAGCATGTTGATGCCTTGCATCACGTGGAATGACAGGGATCATGATAAGGCTTCCACAAAGACTTAAATTGGCGGAAAGTAATCATATCTGCAACATCTTTACCAAATAAATGATGGGCTCAGTTCAGCCAAATTATGAATGTAGCCCGACCAGATACAAGCCTTTCCAGGTGTTACGCCAGTATGAGGTCCATTGTGTCGCTTGGTTCGAGGATGCGCTTCATTACCATGACGTCCCCACCGTTCTGTTTGACCTACATATACTTGTTCTGGATATTGCAACGGCGGCTAATGTTTTACTAAAAGAGGGATAGACTGATATATTGAAAGACTAGCAAAAATTGTGAATGCGGAAGTGGACTTGCCTCAGCACCGGTTAGTCACTCCAACTAGCGGACAAAGAACGGTCCTTCTTCCAGCGAGTGGCAGGAAATTCTCATTAGCTGTAAACTCGCAACTTGAAGACTTGGTTTCACCCAACCCTACCAGGCTTTCTCGATGCACTGATTGTAAGTTGGCTGGACTGTCCTGTGGATGATCCATTCTTACTACTTCATCGGGCATGCCAGATCTCGCATCTTTATGCACACACTACGCCACTGACAAAGAGATCATTCTCCGCACATTTAGAGTACCAGTACCGCCAGTTTCATTATGATGTATTGTCAGGAATGTCATCAGGGACAATGCACTTCAGAGCTCATGAACGTGCCATTCGCGATGCGCTTTTGCAGGACAACTATCAACTGCAAGTGTTCAGCTTTTCGGGACACTGAAAAGCTCTTTCCAAGAGCAAGGGATACACAACTGCTGACATTGATACGTGGTCAAAGAATCAAGAGAGTGGGGGATACGTAGGAGGGATAGCGAGCTGATGATTGGGGGCCATTGATACTATTATTGAACATGAAAAAGGGAACTGGTGACTCTCAGAAATAGACAGGGATTAAGATAGTAAAGAATACCTGCCACGACTACATATCTGACGACAATATTGTGTGTTTTGATGTTGATTGATGGATTCAAAGCGATGAATTCACAATCGCTTCGATTTCATTGTTTATAGCTCACGGATGTCTCAACGGGGCCACCCGGCTCCTTCCTTCTCGTATGCATCTTGTGCTCACGAGACTGGACTGATTGTGCTCACTAGAGATCGTTAGGTAGCCATGCAATTATCACCACTTCAATCGGCGATAACGGTAGGATGGAGACTTAATATAGCCTATAAAGCACTGTTGGAAAAAAAGTTGTGTTATCCTCCACACCGTATGGTGATAGACTACAGTACCTTCCTGATAAAATACCATTTTTGACATGTGGGCAATAACAAGTCAGCGTCTGTCCCCAATGGAAATGGTACGATGATATATTGACGGAATTGGCGGTGAGTCTATGCTTCCATGTGCTGTTATTTGTTTTTATTTCAACGGATATCAAATGAAACATAGTCTGTGACTGGGGAAGGACAACATTGACATGCTCCTCTAATCGTTATCTTGAGCAAGAATGTAAGACCCGAACGTCGCCGCCATTGATGCTTTATTTAAATTCAACTTCAAATATAAAGTTGGGCCAACAAAAAGTGGAGGTCCAACTACACGCCTCACGTGCACCGTGTCTAACCACATCAGGTCTAGTGTTGTGTGTCGGACAATTGGAACAAATGCCGGCGGATTGAGCGAATATCAAAAAGTTCACCTCCCGACTTCAAGCTCTCCTCCTTTAGGTCGGGGCCTCCCCTTTTCTTTATTATTTCGAAGGGTTGTGGATTACTTGTTCTTTAGTGGGTTTTCTGCGGCGGACAGATTTTGTTAATTCATCCCTCCTTCTCTGTCCCTCTCGTTATTCTACTCTTCAATCTTTATTACTACAACCCCGCTGCTCTTGAGCTGATGACTTGACGAGACTGACGAATTTTCTTCTGTACTTCTACGTAAATTCATATTCACGTCTGTTTCAAGCTCTTCTCATATATTCTTCTCTTTCCACGAGGTCTCTTGGTCTCCGTGGTTGAACATCGAATCATTATAACGGCCGCACAGAATTGAATGAAATCACTCTAAATACCGAAATCTTGATACTTAACATCTCCCCATTGGAAGCTGAAAATGGCATCAGGTATTTCTATACTCTTAAACTTTTATCATCTATAATTACTCATAACCCACAGACATTCCTAAAGTGGTCCCTTTGACCTGCCACGGACACTCCCGTCCCGTGCCGCATATCAACTTTTCTTCCACAGTAGAAGATGACCAGTACTACCTCATATCCGCTTGCAAGGGTATGTTTTCAATCATTATTCAAAAGAAATAGATCGACTAACTCCCCTTCAGACAACAACCCCATGCTCCGAGATGGTATCACCGGTGACTGGTACGCTTATCTCTTCTCCCATACGGGCAAAGCCAACTAACCAAACCTAGGATCGGGACCTTCCTCGGCCACAAGGGCGCAGTTTGGCAAGCCAGACTCTCAACAGACGCCACCATAGCAGCAACAGCCGCAGCCGACTTCTCCGCGTAAGCACCCCCGAAACTTAACTTTTCCCTAACCAAATCCACTAACGCATAACAGCAAAGTCTGGGACACGCACACAGGCGAATGTCTGCACACGCTCCAACACTCGCACATCGTCCGGGCAGTAGCATTCCCCATGCAGCCCTCCCCGCAAGTTCTAGCAACAGGCGGCTATGAAAAGAAGCTCCGCATCTTCGACCTCTCCCGCAGCAACAGCGGCAGCAACTCCTCGTCCCCGACGTTCCCAACAGCGGGGGAAAACGGAACCGCGGGCGTGACTAGCTACGAGATCGGACCGGGTGTCCACGGCGGCACTATCAAGTCCATCGTCTGGAACCAGGATTACAATATCCTGACTACGGCTGCGGAAGATCGTAAGATCAGATGGTGGGATTTGCGCTCTCGTCATCCAGTTGTCGAGTATACCGTTGAGGGAACTATTGGTAGCTGTGAACTGAATACCCTCGCTACCCGCCCTAGTGACCCTGGTATTCTTACTGTTGCCGCGGGCAAATCTGTCTATCTGTTCGATGGATCGAGTCCCGGGCGACTGCTTAAGAGATCCGATTTTAGATATGAAGTTGCCAGTGCTGCTGTTAACAATGAAACTGGTAGACTTGTGTCTGGAAGTGCGGACGATACTTGGGTCCGACTTTATGATCTCCGGACTGATGAAGAGCTGGGTATGTATTTTGGCATTCCTATGCTCCCGCTCTCCTATCTTTGCGACCTCTTGATGAGAGTATGAACTAACTGATATATCAGAAGTCCAAAAGGGTCACCACGGCCCAGTATGGTCCGTTAGTTTCTCGCCCGATGGCAAAATCTACGGCACAGGAAGTGAGGACGGTACGATCAAATTGTGGAAGGCGTGCAGAGAACCATATGGTTTATGGCGGTGAATGTGAAACCGCGGTGTCATTGCACTTATGCCTTGAAGTATCTTTTCCTCTTATCTACTAACTTGGAGATATGGATCTCGGAGGCCATCAGAAAATTCTTGAGTTGGTGCTTATCTATAATACTGTGCATGGTTTGTAGCTAGGTGGCCATTAGCTTGGGATAGCCTCATCACTAGTAGTATTTATAATAAAAAAAGGACGGGTTAGAGATCAGTTCGGTTGATGCTATGTATGTGCATGCGGTATACAATGGCTACGCAATGTCACGACTGAAGGAAATAGAGTCAATTCTTCAAAGTTAATGTCACAGGAACGATAAATCCATGTTTCCCAGTCTGGTATGAAACTTTCGCAACCCAGGTATTATCAACTAGTTACAAGTGGTTTTAAGTGGCGAGTCTACTCAATCATGTCAACATCGTCGTCGCCGGCAGCTGCTGTAGTCGCAGGGGCGACCTGTGGTGACTCATCTGGGACAGCCGCCTTTTCAGCAGCGCCAGTACTAGGATTCGCAGTACCCCAGTAATCGTCCATCTCTTGGTCAAGCTCCTCCTGGGTCTTCTTGGGCCGTGCATTAGTGGTGCGACGGTTTTCACCCTGTCGGCGTCCGTTAGCAGGTCGGCGTGCTGGCGACCGCTGTCCTGGGACATATCGATCAATGTGATCCGGAGCTGGCTTCGAGACATCACTGCGTCGGTAGCGTCCACCACCAGCAGTGCCGCCACCAGCACCACCACCAGCACCACCGCGCCGGCCACGGCGGCGGCGTGCGCCATCATCGGCACTTTCGTGTCCGCTTCCAGGGCTCAGACTGCGGGCGTTACGATCACGCGGCCGCTCCACGCGGTCAAACAAGCTACCCTTCGGTTTCTCAACGTTATCAAACGGGTTTCGGTCTCGTCGTCCACCACCACCGCCTGTGGAAACAAGGGTCACACGGATGGGCTGTCCTTTCGCATTTGCACCGTCAAACTCGCTTATAGCTGTTCTCGCATCACTGATACGTCCATAGGTAACGAAAGCAAGACCCTCGGAGCGTCCTGCCCGGTCATAGACTAGAGATAAGTTGCTAATTGGGCCGATTTGAGTGAAGAGATCCTAGGAAGAAAGACTGTCAGACCATTTAAGGTATAAAGAGATATGATTTACATTCTTACCTCGAGATCACTCTCTGTAATATCGTAGTGAAGATTTTCGACGCGAAGCTTGGCTCCGGTAGCGGCGCTATTGAATGGTTAGCCCCCGTCACGCCGAACCCCTGGTAAAAAATAGCTGGACATACTGTTCCGGCGAGGGAGAATAGCGATCACCACGTGGTCGCCGAGGGGCACGAGATGGGCGTGCTGAACAGATTGTGTAAGAATGGGAAACTAGAGGTTCCACGGCAAGTGCCCAGATAAGGTTCAAAACGCACAGTCTCTGTCGTCTTCATATTTGTCGTGCACCCAATCACTATAATATTAAATTCAGTTGATTAGCAAACCCATCACTATTGTTTTCCGGGTAAGGGGTGGCGGGCGTAATTTACAGATCTAAGTCGGGGCGATCTTCTCTGTAAGACTGTTGCAATCGCAAAAAGAGGACAAGGTCAGCTCGAAATCATAAAGTATCATGGAAACTGCTCCATCATTTGCGGATTCCGCGGCCGAATGTCTTATCCCAAGACAACTACGAAACCAGCGAATTATGCCTGTCACGATGCGCGGAGAGAATGCGAAGGAGAATTGGGAGAAAGGACCTAATTAGAAAAGAAAGTAGGTCAGCAAAGAATTAAAAGGAGGTAAATACCAATGACTAGTGTCTAGCCAGGTTGTATGGGTACCTTTCTTACGCCGTCACGGCGACGACCTTGAGAGCCTTGGGGAGGACGGCGGCCTCGATTCTGCCTCTGCTAAAGATTGCCAATGTCAGTAAACATGCTAGCGAGGAAAAGGCGAACAGTGCAATACGGTCTAGATGGAATTGGCGAGAGTCGGAAGACTTACAGGACGCTCCGCAATGATCTCATCCAAGCTGCGGTCCATTTTGGACACGGAAGGTATTGCTCTAGGAAAGTACCAAAATAAGTTGCCGTTGCGTGGGCTCGATCTCTATAACCCAGAGTGGAACGTACAGGGCAAATGAATAGAAGAAGGCTGAGGTCAAGAAAATAAGGTGAGCCGGAGAAAGAGGAATACCGTAGACACGGTCTAAAGCCCAGGCGGAGCGGATAGTCACGTGACAGGACTGTAAACAGAGTATGGTACTTATCTGACAGTTAAAATCCTTTCAACGATTTTTAATAACTTCATACCATGAGATGTCCCGGTCAGGAAATTTGCAGGTATTGAGAATGTGATATTTTGATGGCTACATCCGCCCCCTACCCCAGTGTGGTGTACATATAAAGCAGTTGACAACGGTCATCGTAAAGGGAAGAGAGAGGGAGAGAGAGTTATTAAGTATGCAATGCAAAAACACCTAACATAAGTCTCGTCATAGTCCAGTATGCATATTCCATGTGGTCGCCGACCAAGACCTAACCCTCCCTATAGCTCCAGAGAACACCAGTAGCAACTTCCGATAGCAAAACATTAGGGAATGTGAAAGAAAGACAAAACGCCGGCGGTGCGATACGAAACCTCATCAGGCCTCCTCCCCATTAGAAGTGGTGTCACTGTACCCACCGTTGGTACTCTCCATCATCTTCTCCATGAAGCTGAAGTAGTCGTACTTCGGTACATTTTGGTCTTCGCCTCGGTCAAACACTTCATGTCGAGGCATTGTCTGAACAAGATGTTCAATGACTTCATCGGGAATAAGTGAGTGTCGGAGATCAAGCTCTGTCACATAAGGCTATGGAATGGTAGTCAGTATACAAGGCAAGGTAGCTTAATATTCGGTAATGACACATACCTTGCCATCCGCAACCTCACGGAAACTCTGCAACACTTGTGCGGCCGTATTTTGATCTTCAGTCACACTGACCATGAAGCGGATAAACTGCTCGAAGCTAACGCCGGCGTTTTGTGCTAGTCTAGCTGGACCACACGTTTCAACGTACACATCGTGCATCTCGTCCTCATCATATACAAGTCCAAGACTGGCAAGGGCAGCCGAGAACTCAAGCTCATGAAGGGTATTTGAGGAATCGCGGTCGAAATGTCTAAATACTGATTCGAACTCCTCCAATTGGATCGGTGTTAGATTCGTCATGTTTCGGGCCACAAGCTGATTGTCAAGGAAGGCCAGCTTCTTGGAGATGCTCGACTTGACCAAGCTCAGTTCGTAGGAGAGTTCATCTAGGGTATAAGTTGTGTAATCGTTCTCTTCAATGTTCGCTTCCACACACTGCTCGTCTATGTCCGCAATAGTATCTAAGAACGCATCAAGGGGAGGAAGGTTGTCATTGAGTCTCTTAACATGGGCTAACTGGTCTTCTACATCGCCATCAAGACCGGATATTGCAAGAGATAGGGTCTTCAGGGTTAGTGCAAAATCATTTGCCTTGTCTGCGAAGGAACGACGAAGGGCGTTTTTGATGTCTCGAATCGTCTCGTTAATGAGCTGACTACGTTCATGCTCGTCGCGCGTCAAACACTCCCATTCTTGATCGCAAACTTCAAGACGAAGTTCTGCAGGGGGATCATAGGGACGAAGGCGGTAGGTGCTGAGTTTTGTCTTGATGTTACCCAGAAGAGCAGCAAGATCTGATTTTTCTGCGACCCACTGTCGTTTCTGGTTTCTCTTGTACAAGGAAAATTGATAGGCTTGTTCTTTGGCGTCCTTGTATGTTCCTTCGAAAGAAGCGTTCTTCCATTCCTCGCGTTGGGCTCTGATCAGGCGCAAGAGTTCCTTCATCCTTCGCTCATACGAGTTCTGCATTTCCCATGCACCATGCATGTTGTTAATAAATTTCTCCACTCGCCTACCGGCATTTTCAACTCTTTCCAGCTGGGAGAAGGCATGGAACCAATACGCAATGTAAGTCATCAGCGATCGCTCATCAGGCCTCGGGACATCGCACACATCATCCACATCAAGCAGGTCGGGAATGCCAATTTCATTGGCAGCGATATCAAACGCCAACTTCATGTTTCCACGGTGGTCCTTTTTGTCAAGCGCATCGAAGTCAATCAGGTCCGGGCGATGGATATCCAGAAGCGCACAGAATGCCAGGCCGTCGTTCCAGCTAGTGGAAAAGTCTCGGACCTCCACTTCCTCATAGCAAGCAGTTTTCCTTTGGCACCACAGCAAGAGCCCCTCCTTTGCGGTCATACCTTCCTCGTTGATATCGCTGATGGTGAATCTCAAAATGAGAGTCCATATCAGTCCTAATATGATCTTCCTATTGCCATCCACCACGTCCTCTGCGCCGATATTTGTCATCTGAATACCCCTCGACTTGATGAAGTCGAGACTCTTGTTGACATTTTCGAACCTTTGCACCCGCAACCTGGGATTGACGGCATATTTACCGAGGCCTTCTCCGCCGAGAATTTCAAGGAGGTGAATGAGGATAACCTAGACGAAGCATGTAAGCGGCTGTCCTTCGCATCTCTCATTCTCTTTTATTATCATTTATTGCTTCCCCACCTCAGACCCCTCGGTGGAGGTAAGGAGAAACCTATCGAGTTGGTGGGTAGCGGGGCTTACTCACGCCGTTGGAGAGGTCAGATACTAAATCTTCAATGAAGAGTCTCCGAACCTTCACCTTGTCATTGAGCCTGGTAGATTAATAGTGTCAGCCGGGTGGGACCCAACATGGATGGGACAGGTCAAGGTAAGTTGGAATAAAGGGGAGCCGACAACGCACGGGGCCGACCCCAATTCAGGAAGGGAGGGAAGCAAGTGTAGGCGACCCGAGATAACTGACCATTTTGTGAAGGTTTTCTGCTGGACATTGACCCATGACTTCTCAACCGTCAACATGATGGATCACGATACTGGTCGAGGACATTCAGGGTTGGTCCAAGGGAGGGGGAATTTGTTTTGGTGGTGTGCTCCTCCGATCACAAGAATAGAAGCACAGACGAACGATGGATTCAGTTTGATTTGATAGAGGATAGGCCTTTGGATGGAACAGGTAGGATCTTCACAGGGAACTACTTAGAAAGACAAGAAAGCGGTAAATAATTTCTATGTTGGACCGGCGTTAGTGGCTGGAGGCACAATGGAGCGGAGAGGCAATAATTGGGGAGCTAAGATTAGGATGAGAGTAAGCACCGCTAACCCGGACTTGGCCATGTCAACAAACTGCTCGCCGCCCCCACAGCAACCAAAAACCCATTCACTGTTATGTTCAATCCCAATCTCTGGGTGAAACTCTCTCCACAATTCCCAAGTGACACATAGTTATACGGAGAATGGCTCCTATGTAGGTAGGCATGAACCATGGAGAAGAGATGGGGTAAAAGGAGGGGGGAAAGTTTCGATGAATAATAAGTCGAAATTAGGATTTGTAGAGCAAACACTCTGGACACCACACTGGAGTCATGCATATTCAGCCTCATACCACGGACGAAAGAGGTCTTGCCTTGCCCAGAGCCTTGCAATGGACTTGATAAGGTGCGCTTCAGATTTGCTGGCATTTATAATAAGAATTGAGTGATTATAATATAACCTGAATCTTTTCTCCTGAAAGACGGTTCACGCAGAAAGAGAAGAGAGTTTTCGAGAATCCATCCAATCCCGTACACTTCAACAAACAGGCTCCTAACTCCGCACGCCCTGAAGAACAAATGCCTCATTTCTTTTATTATAGTTTCGTGGGTGAAGATCCTTTCGTAATGCTGACTGTACTGGAATATTGCTACACTTTCTTTTTCCGAAGTAATATCCAAGCCCTCTCCAACATGTCTTCGTTTGTATCTCCGTTTCTGTAGGGTAGGCTCCTCCGTTACTAATCATCCGAGGATCCCCCGTTTCCGCTTACACTCGGGTGTCTACAGAGTCGAAGCTTTGAGAGTTAGTGTTCACCGCTAGAGTTGGGCGCTCATGGGATGAGCTATCATTTTATTCTGTAAACACAAAGGAGAAGCGTAAGGATCATCGGTGAAGATTGAGGAAGATAATTATATATTAATTGGGAGCGGATGTGGTAACTGATAAGAGTTATCGTCCTGAAACATATAATTTCTTTCATTATAAATACAGATACTGAGAGCTATGGATAATGGAACACAGTAAGCTTGAATTCTAGTAGCTTTTCACTACGTACGGAGCGCTGTCCGGATCTGCAATATATATTGATTTCCCCTTGACAGAGTGAATTCTAATAGATGAAATCCTTAGACCTGCGGGCATGGTGCCGATCCTTCGGGGTTTTAGGGCCGCAGTGTTTTAACCTTCCTGAATCTTCCGAAAAGTGGTCCACGTTGCAACTTGGACCGCGTTCGGAATTCAGACCAAGTTCAGGCAGGAATCAGGCAACAAAACCGGGCGGAACCAAGCACTCTGACAAATGCGGTAGTGTAAAAGTTTCTGAAGCGCCCAGAACATCCAAGAAGTCTTGGTGAGACCGGACTAGCGAGTACCAGGTGAGCAATATAGATTAGAGAAAAAGCCACAAGTCCGGGCGAAACTTGGCAGTTTGTCATAGAATTTGCCCTGTTCCGTGCCTGAACGACTTGTACCGAGTGGTACAAAAGTAAGATCATAATATTATCACCAGAGGCCTGATGATCATCAACGCATCACATCACCATCGGACCCCATGATTTGATATCCCTGCGGTTTCTCCAAGTTCTCCAACACAAAGGCCCGCTCTGAGTCTGGAGAAGAGTACATGCATGAATCAACATTGAATAATACTAAAACTAGTAGTCGGAACCTGGAGACTGGAGTCTGGAGTAATAATGTTAAATGGTGGAAAATTGAACCCCGCAAAATCATGGTGGTGGTGAGTTAGGTAATAGAAACTTCGAAGTGAACCATAATTAAAATTGAGGTCTTTTCTTTGCTTTGTCCCGGAGCCCGGTGAGATGAGGGATATTTTCCAGACTTATTTCTCCCACGGACTGGGTTAATTGGTTGGTTGGACATGTTGCGTGACTGACAGGTACATCCGTTCAATGATCAGCTTACCAGGCTTCCAATTGTTCTATCTCCTGCAGAGAACTGGATGACCAGGTACAGACTGGAAGAAATAGCCAGATGGATTGTCATTGCTGCTGCCTATTGGGGCGACCGTGAGCGAGGTTTCCACTTTCGTCCCCAACATCCCCACGTTTTTTACCAGTTGCAATCATGTCACAATTAGCCTCTCAGTGGTTTTTTCCCACCGTTATCGTCGGTGGCTAAGTTAGGTTATCGACCGAAAAGCCGCGAGGTTTCACTCTAAGCTCGATGCGGACTCGGCGACGGTGCCACCCTGTGATCTGGTTGGTTAGGGCCCTCGATGGATTGAGCTTGTTCTCCATATGGTTCGACCATTCAAGATAAACGTAACGCCACAAAATCTTATTAGTAAAAGAAAACGCACTATCATTATTCTTTCGAAATTCCAAGTCCAATCAGACCACAGTAGTTTCATGCAGGCCTCGCTGGGCGCGCCCAGCGGGAGCGGCGGTCTTAGTGTTCTTAGTGTTCTTAGTGGCTTAGTGGCAAAGTATACGGTGCCCTTCGTTCCGCTTGGTTCTAACCTAGTCCGAGCCTGCTCAATCGGTTATATAACTGCCGTGGCCGGGCATTTCGACAAATTTTTGCTTCTCAGTCCAGTCTCGCAGGAAAGTGGTCCAGCAAGGGAAACTGCCCAACCTCTCTCTGCTTCCCTCCTCGCCCCTTCCTCAACTTCTCACTTTCCTACGTTTCTCTTTTTTATCCCACCACACACATCTCTCAAGTCATGGGCTACTCAGAAAACGTTTCGGACTTCGAGGCCAACAAGGCCAACAACAAAGCCATGGAGGCTGGGACTGAGAGGTATGCCGTCCCTCCTCACTATGAAGGGGAGAAGGATATCGTGGGTGAGATGGATGAGAGAGAAAGGGATATCGTCGAAGATGGTATCCACAAGTTTAGCCGTCTCGGCTGGAAGCGTCTCACCGTCGTGCTCATTGTCGAGGCCATTGCTCTGGGAAGTTTGTCTATTCCTTCCAGTTTTGCGAAGTTGGGTATGGTGGCTGGTGTCATCTGTACCGTTGGTCTCGGTTTGGTTGCCGTTTACACTAGTCATATCATCGGCCAAGTGAAATTGAAGTTCCCACACGTCGCTCACTACCCCGACGCTGGCCAGCTGATGTTTGGTCGCTTCGGCAAGGAGCTGATCAACGTCATGCTCATCCTGGAACTTCTCTTCCTGACTGGCTCCCATTGCCTGACGGGTACAATTGCCTTCGTCAACATCACCAGCAGTGGTATGTGTGCTGTTGTTTGGGGAGTCATCTCTGCTATCATTTTGCTGCTTCTCGCTGTCCCCCCGAGTTTCACCGAGATGGCTATCCTGGGTTACATCGACTTTGCATCCATCATCGCCGCAATTGGTATCACCATCATCGGTACCGGTATCAAGAGCACCAGAGAAATTGGGCTCTCGAATGTCAATTGGTCCGCCTGGCCACAGGACAACCTCTCCTTTACCGATGGATTCATTGCCATCTCCAACATCATCTTCGCATACAGTTTCGCTCTCTGCCAGTTTTCTTTCATGGACGAAATGCACACTCCTAAGGACTACGTCAAGTCTATCTGGGCGCTTGGTATTACGGAGATCGTTATCTACACCCTGACTGGTGCACTTATCTATGCCTTTGTCGGTGTTGATGTGGGTAGCCCTGCTCTGCTTTCTGCTGGTAACACCCTGAGCAAGGTCGCCTTCGGTATCGCCCTGCCTGTCATCTTCATTAGTGGCTCCATCAACACCGTCGTGTTGGGCCGCTTGGTTCACGGTCGCATTTTCAAGAACTCCCCCATCCGTTTCATCAATACCAAGATGGGTTGGCTCACTTGGTTGGCCGTTATCACTGTGGCTACCATCATCGCTTTTGTTATCGCCGAGGTCATCCCCTTCTTCAACGATCTGTTGTCGATTTGCTCGGCCCTCTTCATCTCCGGCTTCACCTTCTACTTCCCCGCCCTGATGTGGTTCATGCTCATCCGCGAGGGTAAGTGGAATGAGCCCAAGAATCTGATGCTCGGTGCCCTCAACCTCGTCGTTCTGGTAATCGGTCTCATCACCCTGGTTGGTGGAACCTACTCCAGTATCGATGATATTGTAAGTAATCTATCTGAACTTCCTCCCTGCATGCTCAGTTGCTCATACCATCTTTACAGATCATCAACTACCGCGAGGGCTCCGTCAGAGGCGTTTTCTCTTGCACTCCACCCTAGTCATTTGACTTTCCACTAGCTGTTACCCCTTGCTGTTCGGCGACGGGCGGGCGAAGCGATTAATCCAATGATAAAACCAGTAGCTTGGTATTATCTGAGGTGTGAAGTGGATCCTTGATTTATTTTTGCCTGTCAGCAGAATAATCATGATGACTTGAGGAGACTTGCACAAGGGCGTGATTTAATTTTACGTAATATTTTCATTTGCCGCTTGAATCTCCTCTTTCATGGTTTTGAGACATAAGCCATAGATTCCTTCAAAACCTCACTCAATGGTTTAGTCGAAGCGAAATCCTGACGTCGGACAGAGCACAACTGTACAGATACCCGCCTTTGTTTATAGTCACGTCGTGTTTTTCTAGCATCATGTCGTCTTATGTATATTTATGAATGATAGAACATATTATGAGGAATCAATCCCCTTACAAATCTCTTTTTCTACGTGTTTCCGTCTCTTTCTTTGTTAAGTCGCCTTATGCTTTATAATGCAAGAAAACTATTCCGAAGGATGTATACTAGCTAGTATGAATCAAGGTTGCGGCATTGCCGCATTATACGCCATTTCAAGACTTGGCCTTGGGCGACAATCATGAAATTAAATTGGTCGATTTTCCTTTTCTTTCTTCGTTATCATTACAAAGGGGAAAGGAAAAATAAAATGGAAGAAAACTAAAGATCATCAAAACCTAATGTTCTTACTCCAATTGATCAGACCATACATGCAGTACGTACGACCTATATAGGTAGACTTTATCTGAAGCTCTACCTAGTCATTGCCTGATCCAGGAAACTCATAACACTTTCTACGGTAACCCTTGCATTGAGATTGAGAGTTGTACAGTGTGCTGTACACGTGGAACAGCAGAGCGTGGCAATCGTGTGTAAGGAGGGGAAGAAGCAAGGAGGGTTGGTTTGGAAGCCGGTTGATCCGGTAGTAGAAGTATCATTGTACTGGATAATTTTCCCGATGTAACTGGAAAGGTCGAGCGAATGTAACCGAGCCGTGACATTTGAAATTGCGCCATATCACCTCAGGTCGAGAGTCCGACTCGATTACCTGAAGTGGTAGTCCAGATGCGGGCAGTTGAGTCAGTCAATCCGAAACCAAATGATATCATGTCTTCGGAGCGGGGCACAAGAGAGAAACCCGCCGCCAACCACGGCGGCAACCGAAATATTTCCTCTCCGCTCCCTTGTCACAAGGTCCAGGTTACGTCTGTGTGACAGCTTTGGAAGCTTGACTTTTTTCCTCTCTCCTTTGTTTCCGCGGATCCTTTTTTGCTGCGTAGATAATCGAAACACGGTCGAATTTCACGATGTCTACGAAACTCGCCATCACGGACCTGTTACCCCTCCCTAACTCTCCGGTTAGAATCCCCCGCCTTGGCTTCGGTGTCTATCGTTCGCCTTCTAGCCAATGTGTGGAATCCTCTTTGAACGCCTTGAAAGCCGGATATCGGCATATAGATACTGCTCAGTTCTACGCAAATGAAAAGGAGGTCGGTGACGCGATCCGCTCGTCGGGGATTCCTCGTAGCGACATCTTCGTGACGACCAAGATCCTTGTCCCGGGTGGCTCACCCGAAGCTACATACAGTAAGCTGCTGGCCAGCGTCGAGAAAATCGGAGGTCAGGATGGATACGTGGATTTGTTCCTAATTCACAGCGCCAACTCGGGCGCCTCTGGTCGAAAAGAGATGTGGCAGGCCCTCGAAAAGCTCCTCGAGGAAGGGAAAACAAAGAGTATTGGAGTCAGCAATTGGGGCGTGAAGCATATTGAGGAACTGAAGTCATATGCGAAGGTTTGGCCGCCGCAGGTGAATCAGATTGAGGTGAGTTCCGTTTTGGCTGTGACTATGAGGATTGTACTGACTATTGCGTCCACCAGCTTCATCCCTGGTCTCAGCAGAGGGTCATCGATGCGTACTGTAAGAAGCATGGTATCATCGTCGAAGCTTATTCCCCGATCGTGCGCAACTATAAAGCCAACGATCCTACGCTTGTCGAACTGGCGAAGAAATATGGAAAGACAACCCAACAGGTCTTGGTACGCTACGCACTGCAGAAGGAATGGGTACCGCTGCCCAAGTCCGATAATCCTGATCGGATTGTGGCCAATGCCAATGTATTCGATTTTGAAATCAGCAGGGAGGATATGGCTGTGCTGGATGACCTGGACCAGGGAAGTGCTGGTGCCATTGTGGAGGCTGTTGAAAATGAGTAGATCGACCCAGCCCTTGATGGGGAATAGAGTTGCACTCGAGCGATAGGCCAGATCTTTAATGAACCTATTTATTAATAATCTGGTCGTTCCATGAGGAACGCATTGACGGATTGTAGAGTAGAACGCGAAGGGTTAACGTCATGTTTTGATGAGACGACCCACGCAAGTCGCTGTCGGATGAATTGTTTATCGATTTTGTTCTTCGCGTGGGATCCAGTGAACTTTCCTATGGCGCGATTAGCACCGTAGATGTCAAATTAACAGAAGGATATGCTTACCCTCATCATCAAAACATAAGCACAATATGGCGAGCAAAGCGCCGGCAGAAAGATCTTTGCCAGAATCGCATGTTACGAGAAGTGACCGCGATGGGTTTGACTCCAGTTGAGCACTGGCAAAGGCCACAACCTTATGCAGATGCTTTCGTAGGTCGCGACTCCCCAGCTTCGCAAGTCCGCACCCAAGGTTTAGTCTTTGTCCCTGCCCATCCGACGTCTCCGGGTTTCCATTGCAATCGATAACCAAGTCGTAAGTACCGCTCGCATATAATTGCGGGTCTGTTGGACTGATGTACAAGTTCCGAGTGGGCGCTATCAATGTTGCTTGCTGGCCGCCGTCCTGCTTTCGGTGTTCCTCCACCAACTTTTGGATTAGGTCCGGCAGATCTTCCTCCCCGACCGAAGAAAGAGTAGATTTGTGGGCCCAGAAGACAGGTGGCGTCAGCCCGTGAGCCCAACCTTCACTATCATCACCTGCTCCTTGAATGTAGCCGCCCTCCGACATCTCCGCGCCATGGACCCGTTTGGAAGCGGAGCAGGCCACAAAGAGATTGTAGTCATCCCCCTTTTGTAGATCAGTCGGGTGGAAGTACGAGCGATTCGCCCATGCAACCCGAATGGGCTTTCCCAATTGCTGCCTGAGATCTACCAAATCGAGCTTGAGATCCTAATGGCCAATCAGCGTATGTTGGAAGACAATTGGACGTTCTCTTTCCGAAAATGGGCAAAACTTACCTTGAGTGATTTAACAAAGCCGTCGATCCTGTGCTCAATCTGTGACTCCTCAGAGGCAGGTAAAAAATTCGGGGGAAACTGCACGGGGTGGTATGCAGTATCGGAAGGAAATAACGCCCGATTGATCACTGCACACCATATCGGAACCGTCTTGGATAAGGCATCAGGCATCACTGGCGGCTTGTGAGACAGGGTGACACGAAAAGCCAAATATCAATAATACACTTACACTTCCCCCGGCGAGTCGAGTCAACGATGATGCAACTGCGTCAGTTATTGGTGGTTAGTGTTAGTTCAAGGGAGAGCGGACGGAATAGAGATTAAGAAAGAAATCCGATACGCTCACTTACCCTCCATATTTCCGAGCAATGGGTAGAATCTGCAGGTTTAGTCTACGGAAGCTAAAGTCCCATTGGCCTGTATGGCCATCCGTGCTCTTATAGTAAGCGCTGCCGGTTTTGGCGTCCGGTGGGATATACCAGCTGCCACATCTTTCGTTGGCAACTAGAGGGAGGTCATAGTACTCAGCGACTTCCTGAACAAAGGTAGCGTCGGCTTCAATCGATTGAAGTCGGTTTGCGATCGAAAGGGCTGATCGTCGCAACGAGGATAGCGTTTGGGAAATAGTTTGCTCTTTGGAGGGGAAATGAAGAGACGATACTGATACGGGAAAGGGATCCGAATCACCACCCATGTTTGTCATGAAAAGGAGGGACAGTCTTGGGCAAGAAAGCGGAGGAATACTGTCAGGGATATCTTAAAAAGGAAATATGTTTAGTTGGAGGTCTCGCTTTGTCTTTCAGTTCAATTCCCCCGGAATTCATCAATATGCGAAAAAAAAGAGGGGCACAAAACGGTACCGGAGAACCAGCCAATGATAACACTGCCAATAGTCCCACTAACTGGTGGCGCTCTAGGACGATCGGCTTGAAAGAGATTCAGATGGACGTTCATGCGCAGAGTGGAGAAGGAAAGAATGTGTGGCTACAGTCTTAATGCAGTACTAGTAGTAGCCGGATAGGATTAGTCGGTGGTGTCTCTGCTGATGTCGCGTACCGATTGATTACTTGGTGTCCCTCAATTCATCCTAAACAGTCGGAAAGCCCGCACGAGCCATAGGGTACATGTTTCAATACTTGTTATTTCATTGTCTGGCTCCATGGGTTGGATTAGTTTGTGACACCTACTATGCTGTTAAGTTTGCGATTTGGGAATATTCCTAGTAGGTAGTAAGTGATCTCGATTTAGTTTCCCCAGTTTACCTAGTACAGTAATACTGTTTGAGACCACAAGGTAGTAGCGTAATCAGATGATTTGTGGCTTGGTTCTCCTGACTAAACCACTATTAAACACGGGCATCCAACAAAATGTTCGGAATGGAACACAGTCTTCCGGACATTTACACAGGCTATCGTCTCGAACGGGGCCCTCGCATGAGCATCCCGGGTGACTCTACAGGGGTCAGAATGCATTCCGGGTTTCATTCTCTGCTAAGTCTGACCTAATTCTCCCGAGACCATTAACCTTATACGTACACCATAATAGTGCCTCAAGTGGATCGACATGGTTTCAAGGAGAAGAATGAGAAGCAATTCAACGGTGTAGTAAGACTGTTGATTCTATTGGATGTTTTGTGTGCAGAATGAATATAAGCACAAGACAAAGAAATGAAAAGACAATGAGAGCATTCTAGAGGATTCGCAAATATTGCAATCCGGTTTCTTCGCATTTCCATCAGGGTAACAACACTATACTTGAAAAGGTGCTAGCGGGAGGGGGGAATGGCAGCGATTCTCGAAGGAGAAATGGCAGCGGGTGCTTTATGCTCTCCGAGGTTTAGCGCTTGTTCAGACCCGATGGCCGGCGCCTCTCGGCCACCATTAGAGGCTTGCGCCCAGTCGCGATATGACCTCAGACCCCCCGCTATGCCTTGGAGGGGCCTTCGCATTACCATTCATTGTATGGAAAAAGCCCCCTTTCGATCACCGGTGGGTTCCTCTGTGTAGCACATCGTCGGATCCTTGGCTGTTTATTCCTATGACAATTCCTTCTACTTAAGGAACCCAACAGTCCGCCTTCCGTCGCAAATTCACTCGAACCAAGGTTCTAATTTGTATTCACTCAATACCTTTCCCTTTCCATCCAAACCCCCAATCTCCTTTTACCCTCTCTCCTTCGACAAATTCATTAAATCGCCCTTCCTCTCTAACTTTCCTATTACGTCTCCAACACTTTACCTCTCCTCCATACAATAAAGTACATTACAGCCATTATGCCTCAGGTGAGCCACAAGTGCCTTAGATGACATGACGAGACTCACAGCCTACTAACTACGCGATTCCTGCAGATCACCGAGATCTTTTTTGACTGCGACAACACCCTGGTCCTCTCCGAAGAGTTGGCATTCGAGGCATGCGCCGACCTGACCAATGAGATTCTGGAAAAGCGCGGCATCTCTGATCGTTACACCGGGGACCAGCTTATCCAGGACTTCGTTGGCCAGAACTTTCGCGGGATGATGATCTCCCTTCAAGCCAAGTACAACTTCGAAATGCCAAAAAAGGAACTCGAGGAGTACGTCAAGAAGGAAGAGGACAAGGTCATTGCCAAGCTGAACGAAAAAGCTCAACCTTGTGTTGGTGCCACGGAGCAACTCGAGAAGCTGTACGACTCAAAGAAATACCACCTCGCAGTTGTCTCCTCGTCCGCCTTGCGCCGTGTTCAAGCGTCTATCAAGAAGGTTGGACAGGACAAGTTCTTCGACGAGGACATGGTCTTCAGTGCTGCAACCTCTCTCCCCAAGCCCACTTCCAAGCCTGACCCAGCGATCTACAACCATGCTCTTGAGGTCTGCAAGAAGAAGGCTGAAGAGACGGTTACGATTGAGGACAGCAAGTCTGGTGCTCTGAGCGCCATCCGTGCCGGAATCCACGTCATCGGATATGTTGGCAGCTACCCCGACGACGACAAGAAGCTGGAAATGGCCAAGGCTCTCCAGGATCTTGGCGCCAAAGTGATCATGAAGGACTGGACGGAGTTCCCGAAATGTCTCGCCGAAATCGAATCGGCCTGAGCAACCCAGTCATTTCCCTAATCACTACCCCTCTTCCGAATCTCGACACGAAGTCACGATAGCAAGCGCATTGGTCGCGATTATGCATGGGCCACATTTCCATTCAAATTAATTTCTCATTCCAATTATTACCTTCTACTGATTCCGTCGACTTGCCCACCCGCAGGGAAACTCTCGTCTCCATTCCGGCGCATGGCCTGGATCATTCCGCCCCTGTATTAATTACAATCTTTTACTTCTACCCACCCATCCTTTCGATAGATGGTTCCATACATCAGATATCATCGAACTTTCTCCATAGACAGGTTCCATGGACATGGTCAGGCAGAGATACCTAGTTAGGGCGTCTACAGCCTGTAGACATAAAATAGAAAAATGTTCTCTCCAATTTCCAATCGATGCATTAAATAATTTTCTTCCGAGGACTGGATGAATAGCATGTCGAACGGAAAAAAAAGAGTAGCGGCAGCCCACATCTTGATCCAACGAAGCAGCGCTAAATACAACTAAACAAGGAATCTGGGGTCAGCCCGCGATCTTCACATGCCCCATATCGCATTATAGAGCCGATTACTGGCCCGATTGAGACGGTGTAATTGGCCTTAGCCTTGGTGCCCGACCTGTGACGCCCTCCTTCCATCTATCGTATTGAAAATTAATAGTAGGCGTACATAAGTGAGCCGGAACGCTTTGTCCAAACGTTCACATTTCTCCTTTCAGCCCAGAATATAAACTCAAATCAAGATTTTACCCCGTAAGCACATCACCCGGTATCAGTCTGTTCCAACCAGAAACTAGAACAGAAACGATACCGAACTAAACTTTCCTCAAGGCGTCAAAGCGCTCAGCTCTAGGAGAAGACATGCACTAGATAAGATTAGGGCTAGCCCTTCGCCCGGATAAGGCCAATCTGACCCCTCCTCTGCGGGCGATTCTCTGACATCGTCATCTACTACCTTGCTACCTACTTGGCGTCACAGCTTCAGTGCCTTGAAGCTTGTACTTGGTTCTTAATAGGTGGGCTTATTGGATTGAATATGCCCTGTTGACATGCTAATTGTTTTCAATGCAGACTGGTTTACCTTTTGTTTTGAGTTTATTGTTATGGAGCCTTGTTATTGACGGTTTACGTACATACAATGTCGGATCCGAAGTCCTTGAGGTCGGAAATCATTACTACGGGCCCTTTGGTATGTTTTGTCTTTTTCTTTACTCCCCCTACTATATTTGTCATGGTGTGCCGTTATAACGGATCTAAATTGGTCATCCTGGTTATCTTTTAATGCTGACCCTGATCTTGATGCCGATAGGACCATGCAGAAGCTAGGTGGACAAGGTTGGTAAAGACCACATATCGTGACCCTAACGGGGTAGAGAGGACATGGGAGTCAGCTGAGCGACAGGTGAGGCCGTTCTTATTCCTCTGTGTCGGCATTTTCCCTGTTCCACAAGGCGAGAAAGACTAAATATAGAGCTCAATGCCCGATGGGGCCCAAACTGTTGCTTATCCCTAAAGACGGAATGTGCATGGACATGATTAGACTGACCTGCTTCTGCATAATCAGACACGTCCGGCAAACTGTGCGATCGACGGCGTCGGTATCGTGACAATTCTCAACAAGGCGACAGGTCCAGAACTTCTCCTCCAGAAACAGTACCGTCCTCCTATTGACAAAGTGGTCATTGAGGTTCCGGCTGGACTCATCGATGCCGGTGAGACAGTGGAAGAATGTGCTGTGCGCGAGCTGAAAGAGGAAACGGGTTATGTGGGAGTGGCAGAAGAAACAAGTACTATTATGTATAATGGTATGGTGGTCCTTTTATCAGGCTGGACGCGGGGTGTTGGCGTGCGTTCTTCAGGGGTCGAGTGAGACACTACTAACGGATACGAATCACAGATCCCGGATTTTGCAACACCAACCTCAACATGGTCCACGTCCGGGTGGACATGTCCTTGCCCGAGAACCAGAACCCAAAGCCACAGCTTGAAGACAATGAGTTCATTGAATGCTTCACAGTTTCGCTAGCCTCCTTATTTGAAGAGATGAAGAAGCTTGAGGCTGAGGGGTATGCGATTGATGCCCGTGTGGGGACAATAGCAGAGGGGATCGAACTTGCGAAGAAGTGGAAGCTATAGAACTGAGCAGATGATATTTCATACTTCTTTCAATTTTCGCTTATAGATGGACTTTAGCGTTGTTAGACATGTCAATGTGATGTGCATGCTGGTATCCATTTGATATTCTGTCGGAAGTCCGAGGGTGATGCGGTGATGCAGACGCGGGGAGAAGTCTGGGTGTATCTCATATTTTCCCCTCCTCTTTGAGGCCTTTATACAACGCCCATGATGCGAGTGTCTTTCCGTCCCGCAGTCCCACTTTCCATAACTCCTTTAATGGCACCACTTTAAGTGTGATTTTTTCATCATTCTGGCGTAGACCGGTCAATCGTCCCTGTAGACTCTCAATATATTTACGCGGCATTCGCTTTTGGCATAAGAATAAGGGAATAAATTCATCGCTTCCGCCAGCCGATGGGTACATGGCCTTTTGTAATGACTCCCCGTCATCCGCCCCAGCAACTGATTGCAACGCAAGCGAGGTCATGTCAATAAGCTCGTCTTGAGGGATCGTCAAGCCCGTTTCTTCCTGTATCTCCTTCGCTGCACCTCCAGCAAACGACCCGCTATCGTCAAGCATTCCTGCCGGGATTTCGGCGAAAGCAAGGGAGCCGGCAGGGATGCGGGGCTGAATGGTTAAGATCGCTCGCTTTTCGTCTTCCGCCGAAGGGGGCACGTCATCTGGTTGGAGCAGGAGCTAAGGAAATACCAGAAAGTTGAACATTCAGGACTGTTTCGCGAAGATGCGGGGAGGGGAGGGCTCGGGAACTTACCAGCATTCCAACACTGCCTCCGCGCAGAAACACGCTCCCTGGAAGTGACTCGCCACTTCCGTTCGAGACATCAGCCTTTAATTTCAAAAACCCTAGTCTCCCTCCCTTAAAAACATCGACGGCTTGAATATCAATCTTGCGTAGGACGTAGGGGTCTTTGTGGAACCCATGTGATGGGTGCTGTTGCCGTTTTAGTGATTGATTCAAAGTCGACAGCCAGATCTTGAAAGCAGGGAATCGCAAGAGATCATCCTTGCTCAGATCAGGCGTGCAATTCACCGACAGGGATTGTTGTCCATGATCGCAGGAAATGGTGAAAGTGGACATTTGGATTCTGGTTATGTTGGTTGGAACCGATATAAGGGTTGGCCGCACGGACAGCCACCGGGCAAAGTTCATGTAGTAGTAATGGACTTGCAAGTGATGACCAACAGGTTGGCGTGGACCAGGCGAGACACTGGAATTCCTGTCATCGAACCTTTAGAAGACCAGGTGATGACGCTGATTGTAGTAGTTGAACGTTTTTGAGTTACCAAGGCAGTCAGCACTCGCGAGTTAATCGGTAGGGGGGAGATGAATTTCAAGTTTAATAAGAGAGAAATTGAAGTGGAGAAAGTTGAATGAGCACGGGAACACGGGGAGAGCTCAGAACAGATGACGTCGGATTGGAACCGGAGCTCTTGAACAACAACCCAAACCAGACAAACCAACTAAACTGTATTCTTTACTACTAGTAGTAACTAAGTACTGTAGTACGAAGTACATTAGTAGGTCCACGGTACTAACTAGTACATACCTTACCTCCTACCTAAGGTCCTAAGGTACCTACCTTAAGCATCAATGAAAGACAAACAATGTGTTGGAAACTCGATCGATCGACTTACTAGTAAGACACTACTAATACCACCTCCCGACCTAATCAATATTGTCTCCACGAAACCAAATAAACGAACTACTCCATAGTCGCCGATCGGTTCCATGACTCGGGACTCGTGCCAATCTCGGTCTAGTCCTCTTATCATCATCACATCCTTCGTCTCCGGACTCATGCAACGCTTTTGGTCGGCTGAACAGCTCCCTAGCCGTGCAGCGGTGGATCTCTCGGTTCGCTGACACGGTGCTGGTGGTCTTTGTTTCTTGAGTTGTATTTCTCGTCCGCCCGTTCCCCTCTTTTGATTTTATTTTTCCCCCTTACGTTCTTTTTGCGGCCTCATCCGTACAGTACATACAAAACCCTTTATATTACTTACATATTGATTCATTATATTGCATGGGCCACCCGGACCATCATTTGTGTGGGGTGCAACGCTGACATCCGGTTGAGCCTTTTCTCGCTTTCTTGAATTCGACCTGGGAGATATTCAGTTTTCTTTCTTTTCTTTTTCCAACCCAACCCGAGCCCTCTGCCCCCCTGCAACTAGGCTCGGTTAGAAGATCTAATTAATTGGATAGACCTGAGCAGACCTTCCATAGTGGGCTTCTAGGCGCCGAGGCTAGCAAACCTCGCCCCATTCCTGGTGAATTTTACTTTTTTTTTTTTTTTTTTTCCTCCCTCTCTCGCCCCTTAAGTGCAGTCTAGTGCCAGGTGCTGGATACTGTTGCCCCGAATCGCTTGGGCTGAGGTCTAGAGCCAACAGACGTTGTCCAGACACCAGATTGCCCGCTTCTTCTTGCGGTTGCGTTCCGTTTGGCTCCCCACAGTGGTCTCGATCGAAAGGCGTTAAAAATAAAAGAAAAAAAAAAGTTGAAAAGGGACGACGGTCAACCAACAGTTAATAAAAAGGCGCCTAGCAACGTTCTCAAAACCCTGCTGAGTGATAGGAAGTTTGCTGGTAGCTTTCGGTTGCCGCCTCAGCCAGCTTCCGTGGTTATTTCTCGTTGCCCGAATCGCTTACTTGACAACCCGGATCAAACAGGATAATGCCTTTTGAGGTTTCTGTGTCGCTAGTAGTCGGCGTATAACTACCAAGGCGATACGGGGGATATTGTCGCTTGTCAATCAATGACTTGGATCCTTTGCCTTAAATCATACTTTTCTTTGTGCTCGTATGTTGTGGTCGATGTGCTGATTACTTGTTGTTTGTTGAGCCTGATCATGGTATGGTCATACGCCGAGCATACAAATAGTTACCTGCTTCACCCACTCACCAGATAAAATTGGATCGACGAGCAGTGAGCCATGTTGACCTGGTTCCCTCCATCTACCCGTTTCAGTTGCATTCACAAGCATGCTATCGGCTGTCTTCACCTGAGCTCGATTTGTTGCTTGTGTATGCTGCGTTGTTCAAACCCGCCTGGAAGAAATCAATCAGCTGCAGACAATAGCATCCTACCGAACAGTGCAGACACAAATCGTCCCGGTTACTGCTGGAAGTGTGAGGGTCCGTCTTTCCATTGTTGCAATCCCTGTTTTTGCACATACTTTCGTGTCACATTGAGTGTGTATGCACTTTGGCTCATTCGTTATTCTTTTGTTTACATTTAGTGCACTTTTGGCTTGAACTGTCACTGTCTAGATCGCTCACAGGCCTGAGTCGTGTGATTTAGAATACTGGGGTGCTTGCAATCCCCATACGCTGGCACTTCCCTTCACCTCTTTCCAAACTTTAGCCGGAGGTTCACTTGGTACCTCCAACGTGGCCAGGACCAACAACCTCTCCTCTACTTCCCCTCGATCGTTCTTTTCGACAGCCCCGCACCGCCCATTATCCCAGACTAGTAACATCGAAACCTTGCGGAAAGAGCTCCAGGCGATCCACTACGGGACCTTAACAATCCTCAACAACTTGCAATCACTAACGGAAGCTCTTCTGATGGCGCAACCCGTCGTACCGAATCCTTGGGGCTCGAACCATATTCCTGAGCCATCTAGTTTGAACCCTCATCTGTCACATCTGGCCACGACTGACTCGGGGGCTGTGGGTTATCCGGGAGCACTGAACATGCAGAGCTCGACAAGCCACAGTGTCGTAGGCGAACAGGCCGTGAATTCTACCTCCCACATTCCGCATGGCCTCCCTAATGCAGCTAGCGGTCTCGGTAAGTTATTTTCTTCTTCTGCCTACCAATATTGCTAAGAGGAGGCCAGGTGTCTTAGATGCGCATATGCTTGAACCACCTACCACGGACGGTGACTATGCTCTTCCTCGGGAACAGTTCACTTCATTTCCTTCACAAATCTTGAATAGCAACGACGTTCTCCCGAACATACAGAACCAATATGGCGGAGTAGTCAACATGCCCAATATTGAACAGATTCAATACGGAAACAATGAGCATCAGTGGTCTGATCCTTCTCATTCAGGTCATCAGAGACCAACTGCTGCTACCGGACAGGCCGCGCCACCAGCCATGTCTCCTCCGAACAATTACTATCAAACCGTCTTTCCTCAAACCATACAGCAGTATATGCCGTATCCAATTTCGGCACAGGTTTCGCATGCTAGCAATAGTCCACCAGTGACATCAAGTGCAACGAGGATGGATGTCCCTGTAGTTTCTTCGCCTAATCGGCAAACATCGTTTCGACCTCGCTCATATGGGCAGTTTCCGCAAGCTGGAGTTACACCGGCATCAATTCACCACAGACGACAGCATCGCACCCATAGTATTGCTTCAAGCGTTCCCTCTGCCCAGCAGCAGCATACTCGGACCAGTTCTCAGAACATACACATGCGATCTCGACCACCTGTGAGAGATACCAACTATTTAAATATACCCACCCCGCAGATACCGGGGAGTCACGCTGCGAGACTTGCAATCCCGCCCTCCGCCATGGCAGGCGAGACTCAGTATCCACCACCGCTCACTCAAACTGAAAGAGCAGAACTCGCTCGAAGACTTCATATGCGAGAACTACTGCGCTCTGCGCAATCTAGCGAATCTCATGCATTGCATTATTATGAGGAAAACTACCTTCGACCCCACCGTCGACAGCTCGAGGAAGCGGTCTCACATCCCAGAGGTCTGGATGATCAGAAGGACGGGCGCCCAGAACCAAAGGATGATAAGGAATTGACTGTCAACCTCGAATGTAAGATTTGCATGAGTCAGCTTGTTGATACCGTTCTCATTCCTTGTGGCCACGCGATTCTCTGTCGTTGGTGTGCTGAGCAGCATACACGACCAGATCGATCCCGGTCTAACGCATCAGTGTTATGCCCACTTTGCCGCGCTCCTGTGAAGCAGAAGGTATGTCATTGAGTTTATTTCAAGAGGGCTATGCTAATTATACGCAGATCCGCATTTACCTCTCTTAACTAGCTACCGTAATGAATAAAGCGCTCATTGGAGATCTTACGACTTACGACTGTTATCTCGTGCAACTCTGGCTGTTTTCGCTCTCTTGCGCCTCTGTTTTCTATAGCTTCCTTTTCTCTTTCTTAATACTGAGCCCTCTCCCATCTGTTGAGATGGTGAAAGCGGCGATCGCATCGGCTGGAGTACTGGTTTTAGTGAATGGTTCGCCAACAGTCTCGTTTCCGGATGATTTCGCAAGTACAAATTGGGATTAAGGCGACCAGTTTTACAGGGATAATCATTTATTACAGATTTCAGATCCTTGCTGTTCTTCCAAATTACGAGACAGCGCTCTTATCTACGCTAGACATTTTGCTTAAACCGGATTGGATATCTCCTGTCAAGAGCATGTTCAAGTAGCAAGTTATTTCCTAGCAATTGAGACAATGGGCACTTCTGTCATGCAAATCAACTAGTTTCCACGCATGTTTTACCTCTCAGACACGGAAATCGTAAGGGTTTGCGCTAGGCATTAATTCGACAAGAATGAACAACTAATGTTTCTAGATACTATGCTGTCCGATAGTTAAGTACCAGTTCTAGTCACCAGTGCCAGATGAATATTTATCCATCACGTGGCATGGTACCGTGGCCAGAATTCTGTCTGTCTTCGCATCCCGTCTTCTAATTCAGCAGCACTGTGTCGTATTCGCTGAGTCCCAACTTCCCTGATCTATTCGTTAGGTGGCTGAATTGGTTACCCCTCAGTGGGCAACGCAAATCAATTCTCGTGTCCACGATGGTCACTTTCTATGATTTGCTTGTCACAGTTCCCCAGCATATCCCTGCCATGGTCTCATGCAAGCGGCCGTCCAGTCCTTGCTATAAAAGGTAAACAGGGTCCGATGCTCCACTACCAGTAGCTGTCTTATTTCTTGGCAACAGTAGAGCTCATTTACTAGTCGCTAGCCACGACAGTCGCACTCACACTCTAAATACAATTAATTGGTGCCCTCATGAGATCATGCCCCACTGTAGCACTTCGGCCCCATCAGAGCTCGGCTGGCTTTCCTGAAGGCGCATGGTGACCGCTGCGCGACTTAAGCAAGTGGTCGGCGTCGGTGCCAATTGGGTTTAAATGGTGTGGTGACCGCCGGCCGTGTTTGTGCTTCTCTTTGGTCGCCTGAATGGCTCCGACTCTCACTTCTTGGACGCATTCAATAACATCTGACTCCGGCTTCGACCCGCAAAATCAAGCATGGAGAGAGTTATCCAAGGGTTATTCGTACTAGCAATTGTCTATTAAGTGGCTTGGGCTTTCTATTCCTGTTGGCTCCATCCTTTGGCCAGGTTCCCAGGTCCAGCATGGGCCGCAATCTCCCGGACATGGATTATCATGCATGTAGTACGAGGGAATGCTGAGGCTGAGCAGAAACGGCTACATGAGAAATATGGTTAGAACCGACATAACGTTTATAGTAAAAATGAAGTTTGACGGTCCTAGGCCCTGTCGTTCGGATCGTCCCCAACGAGCTTGCCATTAGCGACGCACAGGCGATCAAGAAGATCTACGGGATCAACTCAAGATTTATGAAGGTAGATCGCTCCATTGACGCATGACTAGTATAGTATCTTAACGATTGATGGCTATAGACGGACTTTTACCTTCCTTTTCGATCCCCATTTTGTGCGATGACCCGCCACTGCTCCTACATGAGTCAATTTAACTAACTGGGTGCATGGCAGCAAGGTACCCAAATCATTTTACTTCAACCGATGTAAAATTACACGCAAAGCGCCGGAAAATTGTAAGCCATGTCTACTCCATGAGTAGCATCCTGCAAGCCGAAAAATATGTGGATAGCTGCACCGAGATACTGTTAAAGTGATTCATTCCACATTGACTGGCCTATAGGTACGCATACGACGTTGTCGGGGAGTTCTACTTTGGCAAAATGTTTGTGTTCCTTGACAACAAGGGCGACCATCTGGGTTACATGTCGTCTACCAATACCCTGATACCAGTGATGGTAGTGCCAGCAGCCATGCCAAGCTATGTACGCACTTTATTTATGCTAGGAGGCCTCTTGTTCTCTCGAACGAGGAAATCCTTGGTTGCACTCAATAGCCTCACCAAGGCCGCAGACTCTGCAGTGAATGACCGTCTCTACGACGCTGACACAGAAGATAAAAAGCCACAGCGACCGGATCTACTCGGTAAGATCATGAAGATATATCACGAACGAAGAGGGGAGCTCGACTTCGATATTGAGGATGTCAAGATAGAAGCCTTCGGTGCATTGTAAGTATACTACTCGCTACATCTGACCCAATTATCACTGAGCCATTATCAGTTTCGCCGGAAGCGATACCACGGCAATCACCCTGACAGGGATCTTATATCATATTATCAAGAATAACTCTGTATTTGAGACGCTCCGTGGGGAGGTTCCGGTATCCGGTTTCATCCAGCGTTCTGGGCGAAACATATGTGCGTCATTCCCGAAAACTGAACGATCAAAATGCACTACCGCAGGGTTTACGCCGACGCGCGCATTCCCTGGAAGCCAGTGCCCGGCAATCTCACTACCTTCGTTTGGGACGTTGCGAGGAAATGTGAGGCCCACAATTGGATAAACCCTCATGCCCTCCTTTATGCATGCTGTCAAATAAGGAAGCTTGGTCGCTTCTTGGTATGAGATATCCGGTGCGCTTAGTTCTCCTTTCTCCGTTGCCTTGTATCTTGCAGATATGTGCAAAGCTCTGCAGGAAAGCACACCCAAACATGAAAATAAAGGCTAAAATAACGCACAGCTCGGCGCAGGATCGAGGACATGTATGGGGAAGCACGGAAGTCCGAACCTACCTTGACCTCTATAATGATTTCGAATTCACATCGATCTCAGGTGGTCACGTGCGATATTTATAAAGTGATTCCGCAAATCATCCGCTCATGCCACCTAGAGCTGGTAATGCCAGGCGAAAAGCTGAAGACCACCGCTTACTGGTTCTACAAGCCGGATGCAGTCCACATCAAAATCCAGCGCCGAGGATAGGGTGATAGCGAGCGCCGCAAAGTATATGATGAACTAGCGGCGCTGCAGAGCGTAAACAAACTATAACTATTCCCACATGAGTGACATACCCAACCCTTTGCACATTTCTTTTTCACGCTTAGCATTTCCCTTGAACTTAGATTCCCAATGGACTATAGGCACTGTACGTGACAGGTCAGCTACCAAGGTATATATCTGGCTCGCGTACAGTACACTCCGGCTGTGTAATCCTTATATTCAGGTCCCCTCATATGTGATAAAATATATTCACATACCTACCCACCGGAACAGAACATGTATAATCCCTCGTTGATTATAGACAAATCGTTGAACAGGGGAGTCTATATAGCTCCATGTACTGGAAATCTCAACTCCCTCCTGCATCGAAATCTCTTTCCCCATGTTTCCCCAGGCGGAGGAATGGCACAAGCAAGATCGAGGCCCCTGCTAATCCTGCTGAGAACCAGTACGTGGCTAGTGTTGGCTTAACCTCTTCCTCGCCGTGGACAGAATCATAGATAGCTGTTGAAACACCAAGTGCAATGACAGAGTAGAGTTTCGTGATTGTATTGAAGGTTTCTCTGGCAAGAAATTGATCTCCAACGGAAACGACGATATAGCATACAACTAAGTGTAGAATCTAGGTAATTGAGGTTCCAACTTGGATAAAGATTGGGGAAAGCTTATATTGGCCACATTGAACTGAACATCGCCCCCAACAACCATCAGTAACATAGGCGGGAAAGAAAGAGCGCAGTAAGAGCTGTCTGCCGTTGTAAAGCTAACCACAAGGAACGCAGCTGTAAAGGATACTGCCGCAGTTAAAACCAAAAGCTGGATGCTCACTTTATGTAAGGTTAGCACACAGATAATATTGACCAATACTCCGCTCACTGCCAATGGCAGCATCCGAACAGTTACATTAAGTGATGATAAATGCAGGCCTTGCTGCATCCAGAGCGCCATCCAGAAGTGGACCATCATGAACCCCATCCAGCCCAGAGCCATGATCACTAGCAGCTCCCATTAGTCAGGAACATCTAGCAACAATGCACGCTCGCGGAGATTTGACGTACCAGGGAGAATGCGCGGTCTCGCCAGACATGCAGGGTTAAAAGGGGAAACTTGTACAAGGTTTCCACCAGAGGAACAACGCTATCGCAAGGAGTCTGATGGAAAAAAAGGCTAATACATACAGTGTTCCCCAGCCCTGCGGAGCATCTCCCGCGAGCCTAACCGGTCAACACTATGCAAGTCTATCTTTGCTGACAAAGTAGAGGACTCACAACAGAGACGCGGAAAAGATCCCGATCCCGACTACGACAAGTAGCATGCCCAGCGGGTCGCATTGCTTGGTAAATGACCAGTTCCATTGGGCGGTGCCGCTGGGCTGCTCTGAGGGTATACTCCAAATCGCCAGCGCAGTGAAGACCGCATACACCACCGCGAGAGCCTAGAAGGAGGCACCCCAGTTGGCAACCTGTGATGCAATCCCGGAGATCAGAATCTCACCCACGAACCCCAGGGGATTGCTTGCGCTGAAAGGGTTCTTGTATACTGCGCCGAGCCCGCCAGAGGCCGGAGGCACAACGGCGGTAGAGAAGAGCCCAAGGATCCCGGAGAAAACATTAAGGTAAATAGCGGATGGGGCAAACCCGACGGCGACCAAGATGATGGTAAAGCCAGTCATCGCACCGGTGTATAGGGGTTTTCGCCCGAATAAGTCGCCCAGTTTCCCTAACGGGAGTAGGAATGCACCGGTCTTTAGCCTGAGGAAGGTATAGTATTAGGCCATTTCAGATTTTGTTCGTTTGGGGCGATAGTCACTCACGGCATCGCCGCGATGATTCATGTCACCTCAGCTAAATCCACGTCCAGTTTGCGTCCGATAGTCGCGTTGATAACGAGGACAGCTCCGCTAAAGAAGGAGGTTTGTCCGATAGCCATCGTGGCTGTCAGGACAAAAGCACACTCTTGCAGTAATCCACTGAAGCATTCTGGTCGGTCTCTTCGAAGGGGAGCATAGCGCTCTGACTCTCCTCTGGAATCGTCTCTCTCCATGCATTGAAGTTCAGCTGGCATATCTGAAGTGGGCAAGAATCCAACAGGGCCTCTTGAACTTGTCAGGTCACGTTATATCACCGTACACGACCCGAAACCCTGTGGTTTATTTGCGTGAGGGGACTGAATTGCGCGACTTCATTGGCTATCTACGGTAGATTTGATACCATTACTACCAGTATCAAGTTCAATAGGTCCAAGTAAGTGAGACTGCCAGATCGGGACTAGAGTGATGCGATTTATATGGATAGCTTTTTGAATTGGGTTTTGTGCCCTGAAAGCAACGAATGAGACAAAGGAGTACTTCTGGCTTGTTGCATTAGACTGTTCTATCCTGGGGACTAGAGCCGTTCTGTTTACCAAGCTTCGCCTTGTACATTTCTGCGTAGATGCTCTGACTCATGGTGATACCTCGCCGAACTTTTTCCCAGTAAGCCTTAAGGTTCTCCATCATATAGGCATCTAGAGTGTTCTCGCCAGTGCTTGAAATTTGAGGAAGATCAATTGGAAGATGAAGGGAGCGACGGAAGCTGGCAGGTAGTGAAAGAGACATCCTATTTTAGACATGGATGAAACACACGATGTTTGCAACGACGTGTCTTCCAACGGGAGACTACAGATCTTCCTGTTCCAACAGCACTCAGATCCGTATATACGGCTCGTTTCATGCCCCAACTTTAGCGCCAGTATCCTTAACCCCCCCTGTCATCCTCGTTAGCTTCATATCTAACCGCCTTTGCCTCTCTCTCTCTCTTTTATTTTGGTTATCTTCCATTGACATATCTCGAGGAGAATGTCAGGGAGAAGAAGGTCAAGCTGTCCAAGGGGAGCCGCTGGGGTTTGTAGAGGCTCAAGCAAAGAGGAACGGATTCGCTTATTGGCAGTGAGATCTTTGTGGGCGACGGCGTCGTCAAAATCTCGACAAAAGTTGACGCGAATTATGTCATTTCTATGACCTCTCTCTAAGCGGACTCGTGCTTGGGAAGCTTGGACTTCCATTTTGTGGTGATATAATGGAAAGTCAAGGACTGAATAGCCCATAGGACAGTAGGAGAGATCTTAAGGCATGAGACTTGTGAGATATTGAAGGATGTTGTACATAGGTGGTATTGACTTAAGCGCGGTGGCAACAAGGCAGCGGGATCTGGCTGCGTATGCAGTTCTTCTGGTGTGAGGCTGGCGGATGCGTATGAAGGTAGGGCAAGGGAATAGGGAAATGAATAAAGCTCTGGATGCTCTATTTAAACGTAGTGTATATGTAATAGATTAGACTGTAACTAATTCTCAATAGCGGTCTATTTATGAACCTGCCAGAGCTACGCTATCTTGATACCATGGCCAGTAATTCGCCATTGAAACGTCTACAACCTCTGATTCCTATTTGAATCCACATCCACGATATTTAGATCGGATAAATGAAGAATTTATTCTCCAAGTCTGTCAAGTCCAACATAGCAAGGTCGACCTTTCTTCGAACAACCTGCCCATTCTCATCTAGCTGTTCCACACAGCCTTCATCGCGCCCACTATCACTTAGTTCAGCAATCCACTTCCGTCGTTCCTCGTTTCGCCGTGCCAATATAAACCAAATGATAAACAATATGGCGGGCGTACCGGCCCAAGCAACCACTATCATGGAAATCCATGCACCATAATATCGGGGAGCAGCACTCGGTACCCAGATCTGGGGCGACACAAGGTTACCAACACTATAACCGAGCATGAACATCACGTTCCGCGTGAGTTTCTTGGTATAACCCGCTGCAGAGGATGTCGTCCAGCCGAGTGCGATGATATACGTGATACCATATGTATGTCCTGCTAGAAGCATGCAGGCTAACAGAGCTAGTTTGTTTTCCCAGGGAATGGCCACCATTCCGATTCCGCCTGCGATAGCGGGTAAGCACCAGACGAGTCCATGGATTGCCAGGTACTTTGGATACCATTTCAATATGTAAGTGGCTACAATGCAGAGTACGACACCGAAGCCACCGCCCGCAACAGCAACGAGCGTGGAACCAAGCTGGGAAACACCAAGTGAGGTCGTGAGAAGATTCTGCTGACCGTATGTGAGATTGTTTGAATACATCAGGGTGAATGCCTGTAGTGCAAAAAGCCAAGACACAGGGTCGCGCAGAGTCTCGATGAACTGAGACTTCTTGAACCGCTTTTGTTCGATCGAGCTCTGACTAGAGCTATGTACTCGTCGGATAACATGAACTTTCTCTTCGAGGGTTAGGAATCGGGCTTCACCTGGGTTACTAGGGTAGCAAAACCAGACCCAGATAGAGAGGAGGAAGGTGATTCCGCCAGTGATGATCATGAAGAGCTTCCAGGGGAGAACCGCGCCTTTGCTATAGAGCAGACCATATGAGATGAAGCCTGCCATGATAGGAGCTCCTTGACATGTGACCCAGAGAATCGGCTGGAGGAAGGACTGCTCCTGGCGGTTGAAGAACATGCCGATTGTGATTTCCATCGCCGGTACGATGACGGCTTCTACAGTGCCGAGTGCGAGACGGAGGACGACGAGACCGGCGAATTTGATCGCTACACAGTGAAGAAATATGACGACGGCCCATAGAAAGACGACGACGCTGACGAATCTTCCGAATGGAAGACGTTGCATAAGATAGTGCCCGGGCCATTGCGCAGCGAGGTAGCCTTGAGACCATTAGATACAGTCCAGAGATAGAAAGGGAAATGATAAGAGAGGAGAAAGACAAGGAGAAGTGTAAGTTCCCTTACCAATGTAAAACACTGTATTGAGGTCATTATACTGCTTTTTCGAAATCCCCGTCTCTTCAAAAAGCCCAAGAATAGCCGCGTAACCAAGCGTAGATTTGTCGATCTAGAATTGCATAATTGCATCAATAAAGTAGAACAGATATTGCAGTAGAAAGGAAGCTCACAAATAATATGATATTTATAGCGGAAAGCAGGATCATGATATTCCAATACAACTTCGAACGTAACGCCTTCTCCTTTTCCGGAGTCAGAGGCCCGAATCCATCCCCATGGTCCTCGATAATGCGTAGCGTAACGTCCGCATATTTCTCTTCAATAGTCTTTGCGGCCCTCTGAGTCGTAACCCTTCCTCCTCCTTTGTCGCTCATGACTCTATACCTTGTATGTTAAATTGTGGAAGTGGAAGTGCCATGGGAATTGTTTTGCGTAATTGACAAGTCATATATATAATCCCTTGCATGCGGGTCAACTTAAACCTGTAGGTTTTGTATGTATTTTCCCGCCTGATAGTATTTCTTATCATTGATGGCGCAATCCCAATAGTGATTGTGCAATTTGATTACACGGTCGTTGAATTCCACCCTGGATAGAACTTGCATCGGAAGGATTGCGGTTGCTTGAGCTATAAAACTGTTTGATAATAGATGGTGTCATTCTTGGGGGGAATTTCGATATTTCATTGTAATATCTATGAAGCCGAGATCTTATGGTCATATTCCTTCATCTGAGCGAATTTCATACCACTTAGACGAAAGTCCTAATAGATTAATGACTTTGCTCGGTTGGCTGTTAGAAGATAAGCTTAACTTTTCCTAAACTATTTCAAAATTAGGCTTCTGATCGGCAACATCCCGGTTTTAATGGTATTATCAGGCAATTGATGTTCCATTATAGTGTATTCTTTGCGCCATAAGGATTAGTTGAAGAAAGCTCCTGGACAGGATTACCCTCCTGAACAAGAAAATTCTCGTCCACTATTTTCTTCTCCTTTAACGCTTCATATACTCTCTTCAACTAGCAAAATGGTCAATCTTTTTATTTAAGATATGAATGCTTCCCCTAGTAAACAAACAGCTCTTTTCTCTACGGCAGGTTCACCTCCCAAACGGCTTTGTATTGCTTGTATGCAATGTAGGACCGAATATTTCCTTATGAACCTTCACAATCACTTCTTCGCGTTACTGACCGAGAGAGCCTTAACCGCTTGCGTCTATTTCTACAGACATTAGTGAATGATATTTTGGATAAAGGCAAGGCCCAATACAATAGTTAATATATCGCTCAAAACAGTATCATACATTAAAAGAATCCCCTTCTAATGACAAAAAGAAAGGTATAAGCTCTGGACAAGTCATGTCAAGATCACAAGAAAACTAGCTATTAAAGGTAGCAGGAATAAAGCAGAACCGAACATCTTGTTCAAAGTCACTATATGCCTCGCACGACAATTTTCCCCGACTCTATCCAGGTATATTGGAGGTCCTGGAGGAAGGCTAATAGATAAACGACATTCCGTATTACTCACGCATGTTCATGATAGCTAATAGAGGAAATCATGGTCGTGGTACTATTCTACTTAGATCAGCCTATCGGTTTCAACACAAGGCCTCACCTACTAGTATACAAGAGTAAATGCTCACTCAGTGCTCTCTACTGTCACTTCTTAGGGTCACATTTTCTATGACTCCTAGTTTTATTTTTACAGTGACCACTAGACACATAAACGAGGCCAAGTATATTTGTGTTAGTCTGGGCAGGCTAGATCCGGTCACACCAAAAACACTTGATCGCTGAGAGCACCACGATGAGGGATAGGATATCCTACCTCAGCGACTTACTGCAACCCAGTCAGGCTAGTTCCACACACACTGTTATGATATTAATGTTATCGAAGTGATATGTTCGCATGCGCACAAGTAAAGATGCTTTTTCAGCAGAGGTTCCTATCCAATGTTTTCCTAGCCCCTTTCATCGACTGGCTTTGTCTGACAGCCGCTTCATTGCACCTGGGAGCTGTTGTGCTCGCTACCACTTGAGGTAGTAGAGCATTCAAAATTCTCTTGTGATGTTTCTCATGCCTACTTCTCTGTTAGAAGAGCGAGGTAGAATGTCGTTTCTGACTGGACAATCAACGACGAACCTCATAGGCATCTTCATACGGACTAGAGCTCGTATGATGAATTCTTTAGCTATACGAGAGGTCGCTTCGTGTCAAATGAGGCTCACGAAATGGCGATATGCCACACTAAATTCGATATGAATGAACTGGCAAGACGTGCCGCTGAAGCGGTGGGCGTTTCTCAGACAAAATGCGTCCGTGCTGAGAAGTTTCCGGATGGGATGTTCAGTAGGGCATTTCTTTCACAATGCAAGATGGTGTACAAGTTGTGGGTAAAGCCCCAAACCCGAACGCTGGACGGGCGCACTATACCACTGCCGGCGAAGTGGCTACGATGGATTTTTGTAAGTAGACCGTTTTGTTCTGGTTCCTCTACCTCGTTATTAATGCTTGACCTGCAGGCCAGAAATAAGTTATCCATGCCGGCACCAAAAGTGCTAGCCTGGAGTTCAAAAGCGAAGGAGAATTCAGTTGGCGATGAGTATATCATAATGGAAAAGGCTGCAGGTGTCCAGCTTAAAGTGATTTGGTCGAGGTTGGATATTAAGGAGAAATTCGAAGTCGTCAAAGTGATTTCATGATACCAAAAATCCTGGATGTCGACTTCGTTTTCTCAGTACGACAGCCTATATTACTCATGCGACCTGGTTGAGATCTCTGAAGGATGTATCATAAAAAGGATGGATCTGAAAGTAAAGCCTGGTTTCGCTGTCGGTCCCTCGACAGGCCGGGAATTCCTCGATGATTGGAGAATAGCATTGCATTTTGATAGAGGCCCGTGTAAGGCCGTCCAACCTGGCCTGTAACGGTGATATGCTGACTACACCTTTCTAGGGGATATCGCAGAGCAATACAAAACCGCAGTTGGTCTGCGAGAGATTACCGCTGTGCGGGAGATCCCCAAACTGCCAATATCTCTCATATCATTGCACGGTCCCGGCACATATTGCCCTTCTCTCTCCCAAAAAATAGCCGCACTTCACAGCTATCTTCGAATACAAATGTATCTCTTATCAACAGGCAAATCAATATCATCCTTTTGTCTATGGCACACCGACCTGCACACCGAGAACATATTTATAAACCCTAAGGGGCCCTGGCAGATACTTGGTATAATAGATTGGCAGCCAAGCGAACTTCTGCCGCTCTTTGACCATGCTCGTCAGCTATATTTCCTTGATAATGATGGCCCTTGAATGACCGGCATCGAACCACCAACGTTTCCAGAGGATTTTGTCCAACTAGAATCTGCAGAGCAAAACAAAGCTCAGAGTCTGTACTTGAGATGGAACTCTCAGTCGTCTTACATAGAAGATTCACTTATAATACCATCGAAGGACTCTACAGGGCTATGGACTTTCGGGAGACTTCAGGTTTTGAAACGATGTTAATATCTCAAAATCTCTTGGTCGATGGGGAGGCAATGTATCAATTTAGGGGTCCTTGAACTCGAGAATGAATGCTCAAGGCTCCCAGGTGTTCAAGCTTTGGGCGGTCCGCCATTTCCCATACAGCTGTCAGGTAATGAGGTTGCTTTGATTGACCAAGATGGCCTCTGGTGCGATCAGAGGTATGGAGCTCATGCGTGATTTGAGGCAGCAGTTGGGTGAAGCATGGCCTGAGAAGGGTGTGGTACGGCATGATCGATATGATCAGACTAAAAATCATTTAAATCAGGCGAAAGTTGAGATAATTGCCGGCCTCGCACAGCGTGAAGACGAGCAAAGCGCTTGAAACACATCATGGCCATTTGATGATTGATCTGATGGAAATGATGTGTTTTATTCATGTTCTCATTGCTTCTGTTCATTGACACTTTTCTCACGTGGAACAATGATTTACACGAACACCGGTAGGAGTAAAGGTAACTCTCAAAATATACAAGCAATATTGTTTGCCTTGCCATAGAAATTATGTTGATTACTACCATCACCGCTCAAATATTTCTTCCAATAAAAGGTCACCCCAACTTCCACTTGGCCTCTGCTACCCAATACTGAGCCTTACTCTTTCATGCTGTACTTAAGGTCTTCGAAAAGCTGCTCAACAGTTGCCTTCTTCGAAGAGGCATCCGGATCGTCACTGATTGGAACATCCACCTTGGCCCGCACTTTGTAGGAGTCTTTGCTTGCCAACTACTTCAATGTCGCGTTCTCTGCATTTTTGTTGATTTACCACTTGTACCGCTTATAACTCCCGTCCTTCACAATCTTCTCGCCGTTATTCAAACGTGAACTAGAATCTTTGAATCATTGTTTCCCGCTTGGGCAGGTGTAGCTCTGGTCCCAGGCATACCTTGGCCATGAACTGTCTTCGTCACTTGAGAAACTCTTTCAGTGACCTAGTTCTTTAGAGCTCAAGTGACTCTAGCCTCGCAGACTCATTTTACAGCTAATAAAGTTAGGACGCGTGTCCTTGGTGGATGCAAAGTATACTTACTTGTCAGGAGCGTTGTGCTGTTTAACGACAGCTGACTGATATTGACGGATAGCTGGATTTCTGAAAGAAGCTTCTATTATACTTCTTTATAATAAACAGGAAAGGCTAAATGGTGAGAAATTGATATATTCCCCCCTGGGTGCTCCGTTCTCAAATGGCAGCGCCAAATAGTCACGGAAGAGAACAGCCATCCAGCCTGCGCTTTGTTTCTCTGACTCAAACCCTGCTGCCAACATACTTCCTGATTTGATGTGATATAACCTGCATTTGAGGTGCTTACTGGCTGGATATCACCAGTGAGACCTTCTGGTGGATTATGGTATAGAATGTACAATGGATCAGCCAGCCGTGTCTTTTTAATATTGCCCCTTATTGATGGTTATCCATATCGAAGCCATCTTGCCTACACAAAGGGCGCTGCAAGTAACCAACTTAGTTTTATATTCGGGATAATATCACTGTAAACTGTTTGCTCCCAACCTATTCCAATCTTTCAGTGGTTGCTTCGCGTCTAATAGCCGCAGGATTGAATAAAGCCATCAACAAGACAGGACGGGACCAGTCGCTGTCTACTGCCCCCCTATTCAATTTCCCTTGGCCAGAGCCCTATCAGAGTATGCGCGTACTAGCGTATAGTAAAGGGATACTTCTCGAAGGACCAACACTGGTGTTCATTGTGCGCAGAGACATCGATTATGACGTATTTATCTATCGGTCGCTCAGACACTATCAGTACATGTAGTTCCCCGCAATTTGGCGATTGACAAAGAGCCTTGCCTTCATGACCAGTCCCGTGCTATCCGGTTTTGTCCAGGCCATCCTCAAATTCATTTGTAAGGCAAAGACGCGCCCGTTGCTACTCCATACTAGGCTGTCAATTCAGAACCTAGATCCATTGCACTATCACTACCGCCCTAGAAATGGAGATTGTCATAAAAGGAAGAGCAGGTAGATTCACGGTTCGGCTATATTCCTCAGATATTGTATCTGTTCCTCTGATGACCCTAGGCTGTGAATAGCAGGGCTACTGTTTTCTTGTATCTTCTCTAGCGGCCAGTTTTACCTATTCAAAAGCCATGCAACATCCATCCACTCTGTGTCAGTAAACACAGCGGAGGTGGTCCAAGGAGCCCTATCACCTAAGCTAAGTGTGCAGCTAGTGTGTAGTGATTGCTCCTTTAGTCTATCCCATCGAATAGTGTGGTATCTGCAAGGGGCTTCCAGAGATATAGGCCAACTATGTTTCATTACAACGCACATGTGTCTCCCTTTGGAGACCTGACCATGGTGCCAAGATTCCATATATCAGCACTGGACGGCCATATCGCCTTCAAGAGAACCTTTGGGTGCGCAACCTGGCTGTGGCTTGATGTCATGATTCTGCGGAGTCTGAACATCACCAAAAACAGCAGCGCTAAAATCACTAAGCTTAACCATTCCTACACCTTTCCTCAGGAGCCGAAAATCAGGTCGTGACTGGACAACAGGTCGACTATCGTAAATTTCATATGGAGGAGGGTCACGCTCTTGCTGACGAATGTAATCCTCAATGACGGTAGCATCTTCGAAACCCAAGAGGAAATTGTCTGACTTCTAGTCTTTTTCTCCATTAATAAGGGAGTACATAGGGAAAGCAGAGTCAATTAAAGCTTACCTGTATGTATAATATGACACTCAGAATGAAGAAAACCTAGAGCCTAGAGCATCAGCTTAAGAAAGGCCTTTAGCACATTTCGGGGCACATCAACCCCCCTCCCAAGGCGTCTTCCTATGAGCCAAATCGGTCCGCGTAACGGTTCGACAGCCAAGCATAGATGCTCTCCAGATGGACCTTGGATCTTAAAGGAGTCCTTCACCAGGCGAGCATATGCTCGACCTTCATGATTGGACTATATCCCGGAGATATGCTTTGATATATTTACCTCCTCTACGGCAAGACATCTGTTCTTCGGCTCCATAATTGGTAATCTCTAGAGCCAGGTACTTATTAGTCTACCAAATTCACCTTTACATAGTTAGACTACGTACAACCTTGGAAGCTAAATAAAGCGGCTTAAACAGATGTCCCGGACAGGACAGAGAGAGAATATACTCAATTGCCGAAAGATCTTGACAGGTTTGAAAGAAGAGGAGCTGTAACCAGTAAAAAGAAAGTAAATGGTAGAGCACGGGGCGCTTCGGCGCCAATTTCATTGTTATTTAATCCCCTCAAACAAACATATGCATGTGTAATGAAGCTAGTGGGTGTAGTGTGGATGCAAGATAGTAGGCCTTCACTCACTTTCGCTTCAAACATAGGTTCACATCGCTGCAGGTGTCCCAACATGGAAATATGAAACTCCAAACATACTGCGCCACAGTTTTCATCAAATCATGCAGCCCAAACCTAATTTCTGTACGGGCCTGCGGCTGATCTTGTGTCTTTACCTGGGACCCTAGTTTAGTGATGGGACCAGGCCCCTGATCCATGCCAAGCGGAACCAATCGTATCTTCTCATGCGCCACTTCAGCCGTACTTTGCCACATCGTTCGATCTCCTGAGATGGGATCGTGTCCACTTCAGATCTGCTCATTTGTGGACACTGGACGGGCATATACTAGTGTGATCTCGCCATGCCTTCTGCCGCTCATGAGCTGAAAGGTCATGACGGCATCTCCGATATTGTTTCCTGTGTGAGGAAGAATTGTCGCGGCGTGGAGCTGCCCCTCATGCCCCCCCTGATTGCGGTATAAATAATGCCTTTGCTGCAGGGTGTTTGGTCTGGTCTGGTTTATTCTATCTTCATCTTTCAGTGACTTTCCTCTTGTACAATTCCAATCCATTGTCTTTTACGAATCTACATCTACAATCTTGACATAAGTCGCAAACAATGTCTTACAACAACCGTGACAACGACTACGTAGGTTCTGTCCTTCTCAGTCTTCCTAATGGTAAAAGCAGACACTAATATGAATTATCCTTAAGAGATCCAGCCGCTCCGGCGGATATGGCGGAAACGATAGCTATGGCGTAAGTTCCATCCATTGCAATTGCTACTTCTCATATCTCGAGCGCTGCTAATGCGCTTTATTCTCGCCAGGACAATGACTCCTACGGTGTATGTCACTCACACTATGCACGGGCATCCAAAGCGCTCTTTGATATAACACTAACAATCCCTCTCAGTCCTCCGGCGTAGGCGGCGGCGACTCATACGGCGTAAGTCTCCTCCACCCCAGTAATTGCAGATCACTATCGCTAAAACTCACAAACAACGGTCCAAGAAGAACGACAGCTACGGCTCCTCCGGCAACAAGTACGGTTCCTCCAATGATTCGTACGGCTCCAACAGCCGCAAGGACAATGACCCCTACGGGTCCTCTGGGAACACCTACGGATCCAAGGGTGACAATGACAGCTATGCATCTAAGAATGACTCCTACGGCTCGAAGAAGGATAGTTATGGTTCTTCTAATGATTCTTACGGAACGAAGAGCGATAGCTACGGCTCCAGCCGCCGTGACAACGATAACGATAACTCTTATGGCTCAAAGGATTCTTCGTATAGTTCAAATGACAATGACAGTTACGGATCGAAGAATGACTCCTACAGCTCCAAGAATGACAGTTATGGTTCTTCCAATGATTCTTACGGTTCGAAGAATGACAACGACAGTTACGGATCTAAGAACGATTCCTATGGCTCAAAGAAGGATAGCTACGGCTCTTCCAATGACTCTTATGGGCCCAAGAACGATAGCAGATATGGCTCTAGCTGCCGTGATAGTGACAATGACAATATTTATGGATCGTCTGGTAACTCTTACGGCTCGAAGAATGATTCTTATGGCTCGAAGAACGACAACAGCTACGGATCTTCTGGCTCCTACGGCTCGAACAACCGGGATAATAGGGACAATAGCCGGAGGTCGTACGGCTCTAATGATCGCTCAAATGGATATAGTAACTCGGGTTACTAGACGTTGGAGCACCGAAGTATTCTAGTACCGAACTCTTATGGTCTGAAATGCATCTATGCCTCTAAGATAAACTAATATGCAAAGATTTGAGATTTTATTCAGTTAATGAGAATGGAGTCATGTAATTCGTCTTGTACTGTCAACTCCGAGTCCCAAAATATCATATGTAAGTCGTGGTACACGGGTAGTCCTCCCCTGTCGAAGTATATATACACTATTTTGAGCCCCCATCCTGATTATCTCTTCAACCAGGCAGCTCATATGAATCATGTTACTGTGCGGGCGCACGCGTAGATGCTTTATTGTTTGGAGTGGATGCTATCGCTGATTCTCGCATAGTAGTCTGCTTCCTGCGGCGTCCAAAGAAAACTAAAGCAGCAACAGCTATCATTATAACTGCTCCGAGAGATACGCCGACTCCGATACCAGCCTTCGCACTTGGTGGCAATCCACCCTCTTCATTATATTGCTCAGAATCGGGTGTCATTGAAGCCAACATTGTCACCGTCACCGTGATATGGGGTGGTTCTGTAGGATATGGAGCATCAGGGGCTGTGGTGCTTATCACGGTCTCGGACATGGAACTATTGGTATGAGGTGTGCTTTGCGTTGTCAAAGTCATGGAAACCGTAAGAGTAGTAAGTGTAAAACCAGTAATCCCCGCAAGCTCTCTAATACTCCGAATTTTTGTCTAGTCGGCGTTACAAAATCTTACAATTTTAATAAGTCAAGAATTTCTGTTCGTGAATACAGCAGTGCTGGCGTTAAGATGTACTTGTATGATTGTGAGAAACAGGTTACCCTTCTGGCGGGCTATGAGGTGAGCCTCTAGAGGGTCATTCGAAGATTGTACTTCCATTTTACAGCCAAGCCAGTTAAGACATTCACTTTCTAACCCACAATTGGCTGTATAAGCTCGAGACCTTGTCAAGTAGTGAATAAGTGTAAGCTTGCGAAAGGGAAA